>CAUYRT010011936.1:0-13323 GCA_963574885.1 Lepilemur ruficaudatus | reverse complement strand
TACATCTGGGTGGATATGAAGCCAGTTGCTAATGAGTACACACTTTTATAAATCGACTGCTTTGTTCCTGAAAATAAGAAAGATTTATCTTATGAGCACAGATGAAGTTAATGAGAAATCATGGTCTAGTTTGGTGCATTCCACTATTCCCAACCTTCTAAATCTCTTTACTTACAAATTAGACAAGTTAATGCCACTGAAAAAATGACCTGGAAATATTTTATGACTTAGCATGTGTCATTAAAAGAAGAAACACAAAAGAATTTTCGTCGAGTGTTATAAAAATATTTTCCCATTTATTTTGCTCAAACTAACTGCACTCTTTGGAAATATGTGTAATAAAAATGTATTTTATGAATTTATGAGAAACATATTCTTTGGGATTTATGTTAGACCTTTATTTCAAACATCTTTTAGAGAACATGCAAATAAATGTGGTCGATGGCTCTTCAATTATAGTATGTAAATCTGATCTCTCCTTCTTTCGGGGTTCCCACATCATTAGTTTTCTCTGTATTCGCTGCTGCTCCTTTAGGCTCTTTTAAAATTCTACACTCCTCCTGACACCCACCTCCCTGCCCACCACCACTCCTTTTTGACTAAACAAATCTTCCAGAAGGAAGATTTATGGTCAAGAAGTTTCCAAAGATCTATGATTACAAGACTTAAAAGACACTGACTGGCTGAATGGATAAAAAAACACACCCCAATATATGCTGTCTCGAAGAAGCACATCTAACTCCCAAGGACTCACACAGACTCAAGGTAAAGGGGTGGAAAAAATACTCCACACAAATGGAAACGAAAAATGAGCAATTGCAGCCATTGTCATATCAGATAAAACATAGACCCAGCATAGACCCTCCCTGTCTATTTTTCAAGGTTTCACTGTTAGTGTTGTCCATACAGCATAATATTAAGAGAACGCAGGCAAATAGAAAGAACATGTCTTCATTGGCTTCAGGAAAACTTTCCTTGAATTCATTTTTCTTTTTGCATACTGAGGAATCACGGGGAACATGACTATAGTTTCTTTGTAAGTTTCAGATTGCAATTTTTGCTTTCTCTAACATTATATTATATTTTTTCTATCAAGAAAACTGAAATGAGAGGCCTCTTGGCTAAGAAAGCTGTTGCAGCTCAAAACCAAATGGAAAATGGACTGGCCAGCTGCCTCAGCACATGCCCGCAGTCAGGCAGTATCTTGATGGGGTGACCACCTCACGGAGTCTAGGCCAAAGCTTCAAAGGCTAGAGGGATTTGGAAGAACAGACTCCTAATAGCCAAGCCCCCAAAAGATTGATCTATAAACAAAAAGACCAATGAATTAATTTAGAGTTGGCATTTTAAGAGAAAGGGTTAGATTTTTTCCGTCCCTATCTTGTTGAAATGAAGCTCTTATATTTCTCTTTGCAAAAGGAACAAAAATGAACATTGTTGTTAGGGGCTAAATTGTGTCCCCCCACATTCATGTTAATGTCCTAACCCTCAATATCTTAAAATGTGACTGTATTTAGACTACTGAAGAGGTAATAAGGAAAATTAGGTCATGAGGGTGGGCCCTAATCCAATATGACTGGTGTCTTTGTAAGAAGAGGAAATTTGGGCACAAACACATAAAGGAAAGACCATGTGAAGACAATGGGGAGAAGACTGCCGTCTACAAGTCAAGGAGAGAGGCCTCAGAAACCCACCTTGCTGACAACTTGATCTTGGACTTCCAGCCTCCAGAATTGAGAGAAAATAAATTTCTGTTGTTTAAGCCACCCAGTCTGTGGTACTTTGTTATGGCAGTCCTAGCAAACTAATACAACTGTGGGATAAAAAAAATCAGAGACTTAAAAAAGGAATAAAAACAATAAAGGATACATGTAATTTCCAAGGAAACTGCTGTTACAAGATTGAACTATGTCCTTTAATCTATTTTCATGTCTATATATATATATATTGCAGTTTTTAAAACAGAATTGTAACTTCAGCAGGTATTTATAGCTTGCTTTCCTGCAATTTCTACGTCAGTAGAATGCCTTTAATAGCTGAGTAATATTTCATTGCATGATTTTATCTTTTATTATTTAGCCAAACCCTTAGTGTTGAACATTAGGTTGTTTTCAACATTTTCACTGTTATAAATAGTCTTCTATTGAAACCCCAGTTCTACAACTTTATGACTGTGTGGATTTAGATAATTAGTGATAAGTTTGGGGAAAAAACAAGTTCATTAGAAAGTTGGACTTTGAATTCTGAAATATATGGACAAAATGTCATAACAGAGTTTAGGTTTTTTTTATTAGAAGTGTTTTCTTTTTATACTGATTAAAATCTTTAGCACCATATCATGCATCTGGGTCATGTTGATATTCTTTGCCAAAGTCTGATCACTTGCACATTATTTCAGGATTTACATCCTACTTTGTATTTCAGACTCCTTGTCACTCAAAAATTTAAATTAAGCATTTGATAGATAAATATATATTAATTAATTTTTCAGGGTAAGCTTAATCTAAAGTTTTCCTTGGATCCAGCATTCTAATAATATACAACCATTCAACCTTTAAATTTGGTCTGGGATCACAGGCATTTACTTTAATATAAATTAAAGATGTTCAATTTCTTTCAAAAGAGAGAATGATAAATGAGGAGAAATTACAAGTATGTGAAACACTCATTGATGTGGTAGTATTAAAAATTATCACCACGTTCTTAAGTAGCTTCAGCTTAGCTATTATAAAATTGAAGAGATTTCCATTTTATCTTAGTTTCCATTTGGAAAGCACTTGAATCATATGTCACTTTTTCTCATTCTCCTATGGCAAAATTGTGCTTTAGTTACCTTTTTATTAAAAAGTAACTAGAAGAAAGGGAAAAAAAGCAGCGTATTTTGTAAACCTATTCAAAAAGACATGAATGATTTATTTCTGTATGTTTTCTTGTTTAATAAAACTCAGCCTTTAGGTCTTACCTGAAGGAATAAAAGCAAGTACTGGAGATCTCACTTTCTCTTGCCATTTAGGAAGATTGTGGTGTTTGGTGTCACACTGAGAACAGGGAAACCCCTGAGCAAGTTGAATGCTTCCTTCCAGAAATTAAGTTTGCACATTAGGTAGCAATGCCAAGGTGAGCTGTGGTAGATGCTTATGGAGTCAAAAAATAGGCTTTGGTCAGGCTTGAAAAAACGGGAGAAACAAGTGCCTAATATAGAAATTTCCCTAATTCATTTGTCACAAAGTATAATTAATTACATTAATAGAACATATTTTGATTGATTTCTAATTTTTGCATAATAAAACATGCTATGGAAGTCAGAGCAAGGTACAAAATCGTATAACACAAAGGTTCAAATTAATTACCCCTGTTATTAGGCGTCGCTTATCACAAACTGTTTAATTTAGCTTTGCTCTTGCCTGCAGAGTTGCACTAGGATTTTTATTTTACTCTTTCTAGTTATGATACATGCTCATTATAAAAAAGTAAAAATTTAGAAAGCAATTCAAAGAATAGGAAGGAGAAAGTAAAAGTTATGAAAATGCCACCACCCAGAGGAAACTTCTATTCACAGACTGGGGAAAATCACTCTATGCATATATGTTGATGCAGATGTAGGCATGTATCTTATATAAATAGGATAGCATTGGGGTTAAAATGTGGGCTTTGCAGGAGTATCTCTTTCATAAGGCATTATAGGAAATAAATGAATTAACAAACAACAAATTGTGCCTGGAACAGAGTAAATACTCTAAAATTTTTTGGTATTAATAGTATCTTACTCTGTGGCAGGCATTTGTTATAAGCACATTGCATGTATTAACTAATCTTCACAATAATCCCATGAAATAGGAACTATTATTCCCATTTTTAAGAGTAGGCATATTTATTTAATAGCATTTGCCAGTTTTCTTGAAAAAAATAATTGAAACAATTCACATTCCAGCTAGCCATTATGAGAACATACTTTTACTAATTTAATTTAATTTAACTTTTTTATTTTTTATTATATTAGAATATTACAGGGGTACAAACGCTTTGATCACATAAATTGCCTTTGCACAACCAGAACCAAAGCTGTAAGTGTGCCTATCCCCCAGAGAGCATGCACCTCACCCATTAGGTGTGAATTTACTCATTCCTCTTCTCCCTGCCTCCTGCCTGCCTGATCCCCAATGAATGTTACTTTCACATGTGCACATAAGTGTTGATTGATTAGTACCAATTTAATGGTGAGCACATGTGGGGTTTGTTTTTCCAGGCTCATGATACTTTACTTAGAAGAATGGGCTCTAGTTTCATCCAGGTTAATATAAGAGGTATTAGTTCACCAATTTTTATGGCTATGTAGTACTCCATGGTGTGTATATACCACATTATATTAATCCACTCATGTATTGATGGGCTTTTGGGTTGTTTCCACAGCTTTGCAATTGTGAATTGTGCTGCTATAAACATTTGAGTGCAAGTGTATTTTTTATAAAATGCCTTTTTTTTTTTTTTCCCTTTGGGTAAATACCCAGAAGTGGGATTGCTGGATCAAATGGTAGTTCTACTTTTAGTTCTTTGAGGTATCTCCATACTACTTTCCATAGCGGTTGTACTAATTTGCAGTCCCACCAACAGTGTATGAGTCTTCCTATCTCTCTGCATCTACACCAGCATTTGCTGCTTTGGGACTTTTTGATAAAAGCCATTTTCACTGGAGTTAAGTGGTATCTCATTGTGGTTTTGATTTGCATTTCCCTGATGATTAGAGATGTTGAGCATTTTTCTTATGCTTGTTGGCCATTAGTCTGTCTTCTTTTGAAAAGTTTCTGTTCATGTCCTTTGCCCACTTTTTAATGACAGAGTCAATGCAATCCCTATTAAAATACCAGCATCATTTTTTGCAGATCTAGAAAAAGTAATTCTACACTTTGTATGGAACCAGAGAAGACCCCATATAGCCAAAGCAACCTTAAGCAAAAAGAACAAAGTAGGAGGCATCAATATATCAGACTTCAAGCTATACTATAAGGGTGTAGTCACCAAAACAAATGATAATGGCACAAGAACAAAGAGATAGACCAATGGAACGAAACAGAGAACCCAGACATAAAACCATCCTCAATATTGCCATCTGATCTTTGTAAAAGCAGACAAAAACATACATCATGGAAAAGAATACCTATTCAATAAATGGTGCCGGGAAAATTGGATAGCCACATGTAGAAGACTGAAACAGGATCTCCATCTCTCACCTCTCACAAATATCAACTCACAATGGATAATAGACTTAAACCTAAGGAATGAAACCATAAGATTTTGAGAAGAAAATGTTGGAAAAATTCTTATAGACATTGGCCAAGGCAAAGAATTTATGAAGGAGACCCTCAAAACAATCACAGCAACAACAAAAATAAATAAGTGGGACTTGATCAAAATAAAAAGCTTCTGTGCAGCCAAGAACAACCATCAGAGCGAATAGACAACTTACAGAATGGGCAAAAATATTTACATGCTACACATCTGATAACGAGCTGTTAACTGGAATCTGTAAAGAACTCAGGCAACTCAGCAAGAAAAAATCAAACAACCCTATTATTCCCATTTTTAAAATGAGGAAATTTAAAAATATACACTGGTATGACAGCATGAAGAGCTTAGTAGAACTGTTCCCAGTCAAACTAGTGAAAATTATAAAAACACAATCTTTTAAACCCTTTGGAAATTGTCCTAAAAGAATATAGCAAATTAATAAACATCTATATTAAAATCTATAAAATCCTGTAAGAAAAGCAAGAATCGGGAGTATTTGAACCAAGACCACTGTGTCTCTCCTCCCTCCCAGCTTTGCCAACCAAAGCCTCCACTCCAGTCTGGTGCAGCCAAGAGCTCAAGACTTTCTTCCAGGGAGAAGTAGGATATCAGCATTTCTCATCTTGCCCCCAGCTAGCTGTTGCTGAGGCTAAGTTCCTGGTGAATGTTGTCATGAGGTGGGTGCTTCCTTCTAATGCCCAGCTCCCCCTAGTGCAAGGGAGGCCTTACTTTGGGTGCAGTGGCACTGAGGATATTAGGACCCTATCATCCTTCCTCCAGTGCATGAGGTGGTAGTTCCATGACAGGAGAGGCAAGCTGAGAAGAAAGTCTACTGCCTTTCTCCATCTAGTACTTAATTTCTAAAGAGAGGGTGTCAGAGAGAATTGTGACATTGTCCCCACCTCTAGCTTCAGAACTCTGGGTCAGAAATTTTTCCTGGGAGAGAGGTGGGCCACACAAAGTTATTAACTTCTTCCTAAAGGAACTGACTTTACTTACCACAACCATAAAATTAAGTTAAGAAAATTCCACTTATAATAACATCATAAAGAATAGATAGGCTAACTTAAATAAAAGAAATGCAAATCTTATACTTATGTTAAAATGACAAAACAATGTTGAAAAATTAAAGAAGCTCTAAATAACTGGAAAAAATATCCCACAATTATAGATTAGAGGGCTTAATATTACCATTGTTAAGATGATACTATTCCCCAAATTAATCTACAGAGCCAATGTGATTCCTATCAGAATCTCACCTGATTTCTTTGTGAGAAATTGACAAGCTGATACTAAAATTCATATGGAATTGCAAGGGACATAGAATAGCCAAAACAATCCTAAAAAAGAAAAACAAATTAGGAAGACTCACACTTCAGTATTACAAAACATACTACAAAGCAACAGTAATCAAGACAATGTGGTACTCACCCAGGAATAGACATATAGATCAATGGAATTAAATTGAGAGTCCATAAATAAAACCATACATCATTCATTAGTTGACAGTCTTTTGACAAGGGTTCCAACAACCCTTGAAAAGAAAAGAATAGTTTTTTCAACAAATGGTGTTGGGAACAACTAGACAGGCACATGCCAAAGAACGAAGTTGGGTTCTTACTTTACACCATCTACAAAAATTAACTCAAAATGTATCATAAACTTAGGTGTTTACACCTACAACTATAAAACTCTTAGAAGAAAACATAGGGGTAAATCTTCATACCCTCAGATCTGGCAAAAGATTCTTAGATATAATGTGAACAACAAAGGAAAAATATGGATAGTTTGTACTTCATCAACATTTAAATTTTGTGCTTCAAGGGACACTATCAAGAAAGTGAAAAGACAATGCACATAATGGCAGAAAATATTTGCATATCATGTATTTGATAGGAGACTTGTATCTAGAATGTATAAATAACTCTTATAACTCAATAATAAAAAGACAAAAAAAGCTAAAAAATGAACAAAGACTCTGAATAGGCATTTCTCTAAGGAAGATACACAAATGATCAATATGCATGTGAAAAGATATAGTTTCGATCATCATTAGTCATCAGGGAAATGCAAATCAAAACCGTGATCAGAGATACCACTTCATGGCCACTAAAATGACTAGAATCAAAAATTCAGATACTAATAAGTATTAGTGAGGACACTGCTGGTGGGAATGTAGAATGGTGCGACTGTTTTGGAAAACAGCATAAAAGTTTTTTGAATGATTAAACATAGAGTTATTATGACTCAGTAATTCTACTCCTAGGTATATGCCCAAGAGAAATAAAAACATATGTCCATACAAAAAACTTGTACATGAATGATTATAGCAGCATTCTTTGTAAGAGCTCCCAAATGGAAATAATGCAAATGCCTCTAACAGATGAATGGATAAACAAAATGTGGTATATCCCTATAATAGAATATCATTAAGCCACAAAAAGGAATGAAGTACTCATACATGCTGCAACATGGATGAACCTTGAAAACATTATGCTAAGTGAAAGAAGTCAGTCACAAAAGGCTACATATTACATGATTCCATTCATATGAAATGTCCAGAATGGGCAGATCTGTGGAGACAAGAAGTAGGTTGGTGGTTGCTTGGGGTTGGGGCAAATGGGGAGATAGGAAGATGATACATAAAGGCATGAGGTTTTTTCTGAGGGCGATAAAGATGTTCTAAAATTGACTGTTGATAATAGTTGTACATACCTGTGAATATACTAAAAACAATTGAATTGTGTATTTTAAATGGGTGAATTGGGTGGTGTGATGCTTAATTTTACATATCAACTTGGCCATGGTACTCATGTATTTGGTCAAAAATTATTTTAGATATGAAGGTACTTTTACATGAAATTAACATTTAAATCAGTAGACTTTGAGTAAAGCAGATTAAGCTTTACGATGTGGGAGCGCTCATCCAGGCACTTGAGGGCCTTAATAAGAAAAGATTTGACTTCCCCAAGCAAGAAAGAATTCTGCCAGGAGATTGCCTTTGTATTCTAAGTCTTCCCTGGAGCTCCAGGCTGCCAGCCTACCCTAAAAATTTTGGACTTTCCAAGCCCCCACAGTCACATGAGCCAATGCATTAAAATCTCTCTCTCTCTCTCTCTCTCTCTCTCTCTCTCTCTCTGTCTCTCCCCCCATAAATATACGTGTGTGTGTATGCACACATTCTGTTATTCACTTTCCCTGGAAAAGCCTAATGGAAATGGTATGTGAATTATGTCTCAATAAAGGTGTTTAAAAGGTGCAAAAACTCAGACAAAGTGAAGCTAATTAGCTGCCCAAGGTTCCAGAGCTGGAAGACGGTGGAATGGAAAGCTGCTCTATTTAGTACTATGTAACAATTCCGTGCCCTTGTTAAAGTTGGGCCAGGTATGGAGTGGTATTGAGAAGTTTGACCTAAGTCTAGAATAGAGGTGTTTTCAGTAAAGAATAAAACTCTATAGCAATCAGTATATTTATCCTTCCTTTCCAGAACTCACAGGGTTCTGGAAACCAAAAAAGTAATCAGAAAGTTTTCTGATCACTGAATGAAGGAAAAGTAACCTCTATAGTCTTCTGGGGGGCTTTTATCTACAGTAAAACTCTTATTCTAGTTTTATTAGGATAAATATCCTAGTTTTGCTTCTTCCTGTAAACTATAAAACAATTAGAATGCCTTATGTTTTTACTTATTTATTCATTTACTTATTAATTCACCTAACATGGGACATTTATTGATTGATGTGCAATTTGTGGAAAGCCCATGTGATGTGCTGGAACAAGAGACAAGTAGAGCCTGAAATCCTGCTTGTGCTCTGCTCACCAAGCTGCTCTCTGGACAACTGCAATCTCTGAGTGGGACAACTTTTTCTAATTCATTGCCCAGAGGGGATGCCTTTTAAAAAAAATCTGCCTCTTTAGAGGTCTGTTCGTACGATCTGCAGTCCTGTGCTTGAGCTTAGACATAAATAAGAAATGGTCATATCCTTAAAAAAGCTTGAAACATAGCAACACTTGGTATATTTTCTCTTTTATTTATACAGTGTTAAATAAGCCCTGATAAATCTGTCCTAATTCTGCTTCATTTTATCTTATACTCCTTATCGATTATCAAAAGTTTCAGTCATCCTGTGAGCATATAAATTTTAATATGTTGCAGATAGATGATAACTTACTTTATATGAGTTCTAGTCTACACTGATGTTTTAAGATTTACTCTCTTAATTAAGCCCTTTAGGAGATGTCCCTGCCAATGAGACATTTCTACATCATTTAACACTGTGCATCACGTCTTCAGAAGTCATAACTATATAGGGATGCCTACAGAATGCATTTCTCTAAAGTTGGACTTCAATTTCAGAGAGATGCATTTTCCCTGAATTTTGTATTCTATCTGTGGCCTCCAGCTTTCTATACCTTGACAAGCCTTCCACCCCAAAAAACCTACCAGGGGAAAACTTGGAAGTGTTTCTGTAACATCTGTGCTGAGTGACTGCCTGGCTTCTGTAACAGTTCCATTCATGGAAAATTTCACATTGAGAAGCAGATTGTTTCATCTTCCAAATGTGACCTTAGGATCTTTCTTTCTTTAAAATGTGTCAGTATTTGTTTCCTTACTGTGCCTACCTATATTGGTCCTGGATGTATTTCACGGCGTATTTGCATGGCAGGGCTAACCACAAATCAACCTGAAATGTCCTCAACCAATTGAGGACTTGGAATATACTCTTGTACATATTCTTTCCTCTAAACTTCTCTTTTTTCAAGAAAATATTAAAATTATTATTTTAGGTAATCATAAAATATTAATATTTTAGGTCATTATAAAAATAGTGGCATTGAAGAATATCTCATTAAATCTTATGAATTAAATCTATGCATGTTTCTTTAGCATTACAAATTTCAATCATTTGAATTGTTAGTAAAAACAGTAACAGGAGAATCAAAAAGTTCTTCTCTAAGGCATTGAAATCATGGCAGATTACATTATAAAATTAGTTCTCTACATTAGCTCTACACACTTACACAAGTGTTTTGGTGTTATTCATTTGGCCACTGTAAGTAAAGGAATAAAAAGATAACACAAGTTCTTGTATTGCATACCTCTGAAATATGAAGCTTAAATAGACAGTTAATGGCAAAAGTATGTATATGCAACTCTTTTTCTTCTCTGTGATCTAACAATTAATGTACACCTCTTACACCAAGAGAGAAGTTCTTTTCATGTTCTCTATTCTAAGAAGCTTTCTTAATTTCCATCATTTGGGAAATTTGGGGTTTTTTTTTAATCTTTAAAACTCTACACATCTGTGCTTCTTGGCTATGACATTGTTGAGAAAGTATGACCCAAATACTATATTGCACTTCAAAATAATTATATTAAAAGCAATGTTTGTGATTTGTATAATATCAAACTACATGCCTTTGCTTTTGTTTATGTGACACTCACGTTTAACACCTTGTCAATATTACTGTGACCGTATGTGAATAATCTGCTGGCATAGGAGGTAAACATGCAATAAGTCATTTGACTTTATTATCAACATATCATGTTTGGATATTAATACAAGTCACACTAAATGGGATTTATACCAATTCTTGTTCTATCTCAGTTCCTCTGTGGCTTAGTAGAGCCTAACAACACATCAGAACCTCTTAGGGAGAAAACCCCTCTGCACATGGATCTATTAGAAAATAAAAAAAATACTTTAAGAGAAGACGGTAGCAGTGCTGTTACTTCTTGAAATATTTTTTTCGTTACAAAGATTGCTTATATGTTGTGAAAGCAAGGAGGCAATATATTTTGGTCTTAAATTCCAAAATACAATGTGAATTCTATTCTTTAGTCATCTGGTAATTTGTTAAGATTGTTGTTAAGTGACTATATGCGCACCAAAAGATGTTGCAAATATATTTGACTATGTAGTCATACTCCCTAGTGGAAAGTTAGGAATTTTTTTTACTAAAAACTTTGGCTCAACGTGTATAAATATTTGGAAATGTTCTTCTATCACACCTTTCAAGCCAAGATTGCAATCACCACCATATTAAAATAATTAATCACCAAGGCCTGTAAAGTTGCTAAAACCTTTTTGGATAGCCAAGAGGACTTTCTCTGCAATATATTTCTTGTTTAAATTCCAAAAGTCCTAGTTCCCACTTATCATGCTACTTTGAGTATCGCAGACTTTAGTAAGTTAGTTTTCTCACATTCTGTGGTCTTGTAGTAGGAGCAAATAAATTACGTCTTTGTCAGGGTCACCTTTGGTCACTTAAAGCCTGTGGGAGATTATCACCTGGTATGTAATGTTGTGATGTTTTAGGATTTAGTTCTGTTGTTGAAAGGAAGAATGAAATATTTCATGTTGGACAATGTGATGTATTCTAGCAGATACTTTTCCTTCTGTGGATGCTGATTTAATTAATGTATTAGGATAAGCCTATATTTGCTGCTCAAATGGTGGGGATGTCAGAAATTCTTTCTGAAGTTCAAAGATGAAAGCCTGAAAGGATGGTTTTAATCTCTGGATTTGTTTACCAGTGGAGAATATGATGGAAAAATATATTCTGTTCATCATCTTCATATCCTATATATGCCTGGGAGATGCAATGAGAAAACACTCTCAGTTTTGCTAATACCCAATTTCTATTCTTAGATGTTAACAAGCAAGATGTAAAATATAAAAGCCATGGCAGAACTGCTAACAGAAACAAGGTCAAAGTTCTTAATAGCAAATGAATGACTGCAGCAAAGCCCCCTAATTGATGTTATTTCAACTACGGAAGCTTCCAGTGTACAGACAGCACCTTCCTGCAGGACCATCTGCAGCCCAGATGCTGAAGCATGTAACATCTCAAAGCACATTTGCCCGGGGTTCTAACAAACTCTCTGATACATGTGAGGCATGAGTGCTGCTGTTCTATACCTCAACAGATGGAGAAGAAGAGAGCACCTTTCTGTGCAAACTGGGAAGTTTTCTACGAGGAGAAGAAGGGATGGAGATAAGAACAGGTGGAAATAGGGCAACCAGTGCAAGGGATAGGAAAGTGATCAACAGTTACGTACCCATCTCTCTGTCCAGTGCATAGCGATGACATAAAGAGGGATTGTGAACTTCATGTGCACAAATAAATGTGGATTTAGTGTGCAGAATTACGCCCCAGTTCTGCTTCTTACTCAACTCCATACAGCCTCAGTTTTCTCATTTCCATTTTTAAAGTTTAGAAATACATATTTTAAAATCCGTGTTTTAATATTTTTTTGAGACAGGGTTTCATTTTGTTGCCCAGGCTGCAGTACAGTGGCCTCCTCACAGCTCACTGCAGCTTCCAACTTCTGGCCTCAACCGATCCTCCTGCCTGAGCCTCCTGAGTAGCTGGGACTACAAGCGAGCACCACCATACCTGACTAATTTTTCTATTTTTGTAGAGACAGGGTCTCACTTTTGCTCAGGCTGGTCTCTAACTCCTGGCCTCAAGCAATCCTCCTGCCATGGCCTCCATAGTGCTGGGATTATAGGTGTGAGCCACCATGCCCAGCCCGTTCTAATATTTTTTTTAAGCACATAAACAAGAGGCAAAAGTCCAGCAGCAGCTCCCCCCCCCACATATACGCACATACTTGACACATTTCCAAGAGGTAACTACTAAGATTGAGTATTCCCTTTAGTTTCTTATATGTAAGTTGAAGATAAAAATAAGTATATCATAATGCTGATGAGAATGAAAAGAAATGAGGTATGTAAAATGCCTAGAACATTGGGAAGTCTTGCCATTCTTTTTTTTCTCTCTACTTCTCCTTCTTTCTAATTTTACTTAGAATGCTTATTCATATTCAGACCAATTTTTAAGTTCATAGGGCATTGTATTAGTCAGATTTTGCCAAAAACAACCCAGGATCTTTTTTTTTTTTTTTTTTTTTTATTGGGGGAAAACTACAAAGCATTTACAGTATAATGTTTACAGTCACAATTTATAGTGAGCTGATTTCCCAAAATATATTACCACTCAAGTTGACTTATCTTGTTACATTTAAAAATCTAC
>CAUYRT010011935.1:0-10173 GCA_963574885.1 Lepilemur ruficaudatus | reverse complement strand
TTACATATATTTTTAGTTGTCCAATTAATTTCTTTCTATTTATAGTAGAGATGGGGTCTCGCTCTTGCTCAGGCTGGTCTTGAACTCCTGACCTTGAGCAATCCACCCACCTCGGCCTCCCAGAGTGCTAGGATTACAGGCATGAGCCATCGCGCCTGGCCTACTCCATATGTTTTTACAGGTGTGACGATTTTCTTTTAGGTAGCAAATAGTTGGGTCATTTTTTTTTTAAATCCATTTATCCAGTCTGTATCTTCTGAATGGAAAGTTTAATCCATTTAAATCCAAGGTTATTATTAATATGTGAAGGCTTATTCCTGTCATTTTATTAATTGATTTCTAGTTGTTTTTTATACTCTTTGTTCCTTTATTTTTTCCTTCTTCATCTCTTCATTAACCCACTGGTCATTCAGGAGCATATTGTTTAATTTCCATGTGTTTGTATATTTTCCAGTGTTCCTCTTATTATTTATTTCTAGTTTTATTCCACTGTGGTCAGAGAAAATATTTGATATGTCAATTTTTAAAAAAAATTTTTGAGACTTGTTTTGATTGGGATTCCTTTATAAGTGAGAAGACACTTTTCTCTTGCTGTCTTTAGAATTTTCTCTATGTCTTTGACTTTTGATAGTTTGACTGTAATGTGCTGTGGAAAAGATCTTTTTAAATACTATCTATTTAAGGATCTTTGAGCTTCCTGTGCCTAGATGTCTAAATCTCTTGCTAGACTTGGGAAGTTTTCAGCTATTATTTCATTAAATAACTTTTCTAACATGTTCATGTTCTCTTCACCTTCTGGGACACCTAAAACTTGAATATTTGATCGCTTTAGGGTGTCTAGTTTGTTTGCCCCTTCTTTTTTGTTCTTTTTGTTCTTTATTTTTCTCTGACTGGGTTATTGGTTATTAGAAAATACCTGTTTTCAAGTTATGAGATTCTCTTGAATATATTTGTATTTTTTTCAATGAACTCTTCAGTTCCAGAATTTCTATTTTTTTATTTTTTTATTTCAGCATATTATGGGAGTACAAATGTTTAGGTTACATGTGTTGCCTTTCCCCCTTCCCCCCTGGAGTCAGAGCTTCAAGTGTGTCCATCCCCCAGATGGTGCGCATCACACTCATTATATACGTATATACCCATCCCTTCGTCCCCCCTCCCATCTGCCCGATGCCTAATAAATGTTATCCTATATGCCCGCTTAGGTGTTGATCAGTTAATACCAATTTGCTGGTGAGTACATATGGTGCTTATTTTTCCATTCTTGGGATACTTCACTTAGTAGAATGGGTTCCAGCTCTATCTAGGATAATACAAGAGGTGCTATATCACCATTGCTTTTTGTGGCTGAGTAGAACTCCGTAGTATACATATACCGCATTTTATTAATCCACTCATGTATTGATGGGCACTTGGGTTGTTTCCACATCTTTGCAATTGTGAATTGTGCTGCTATAAACATTTGAGTGCAGATATCTTTTTTATAGAATGTCTTTTGTTCTTTTGGGTAGATGCCCAGTAAAGGGATTGCTGAATCAAATGGTAGATCTACTTGCATCACTTTAAGGTATCTCCATATTGCTTTCCACAGAGGTTGCACTAGTTTGCAATCCCACCAGCAGTGTATGAGTGTTCCTATCTCTCCGCATCCACACCAACATTTGTTGTTTTGGGACTTTTTGATAAAGGCCGCAGTCAAAGAAACTGTACCAGAGCAAACAGACAACCTACAGAATGGGAGAAAATTTTCACAATCTACACATCTGATAAAGGGCTGATAACTAGAATCTATTTAGAACTCCAGAAAATCAGCAAGAAAAAATTAAACAACCCTGGCAAAAAGTGGGCAAAGGACATGAACAGAAACTTTTCGAAAGAAGACAGAATAATGGCCACCAAACATATGAAAAAATGCTCAACATCTCTAATCAACAGGGAAATGCAAATCAAACCCACAATGAGATGTCACTTATCTCCAATGAGAATGGCCTTTATTAGAATTGCTATTTTTTAAATGATATCTATCTCTTTGGTAAATTTATCATTTATATCCTGAACTATTTTTCTGATTCCTTTCTACAGTTTTCCAATATTCTCTTGTATCTCACTGAGCATCTTTAGTGTCAATATTTTGAATTCTTTTTCTGGGATTTTCTGAATTTCTTTTTCATTGGGATCTATTGCTAGAGAATTATTGTATTCCTCTTGAGGTATCATATTTCCTTGATTTTTTCATATTTCCTGCATCTTTATGTTGATATTTGCACACCTAGTGTGATAGTTGCTTCTTCCAATTTTTAAAATTTGCTTTCATAGGGGGAGACTTTTTTCTGAAGATATATCCATGGCATTGGTTAGGTAGGGCACATTGGCTTTGATTCTGGGTGAGTGCAGTAGTGTAGTCTCTGTATGATTTCTTTGGTTATAAACAGTGTCAGTGGTGTCTGTGATTTCTTCAGTGGCTTAGGGTGTGGTTGTTAGTGGAGGCTGTGGTGAAGTTTTGTTGGGGATTGTGACACCAGGTGAGCCACTCTTTGGGCCCCAAGTGGTGGCAGCAGTGGGCTGAGTATGCCTGACCATGGGCCCCTGGGTGGTATATGCTCTCATCAGAATTAGCAGGTCCAGGCAGGCTGATTCTTGGGCCTCCAAGCGGCTTGCTTAGGTGCTAGGAATGACAGCAATGGTCCAGGTAGGTGGGTGAGTTGTTGAGCCCCTTCAGCAGTGGTCATGGCATGGGCAATAGCAGTAGGAGAATGGGAAAACCCTCTGAGATCCAAACACTGATGTTGGTGTTGGCTGCAACAGGCCGGGTGGTCCAGTCCCCAGGCCAACAGATGGCACATGCGGGTAGGTGCCACCTGTGGTGCTAGTGACAGGTTGAGTAGGCCCAGCCTCAGTTCCCAGAAAGAGTGCTCAGGTGCCAGTGGTAGTGGACTGGGCTGGGCAATCTCCAGGTCCCTGGGTAGGCGGTGAAGCTGGGCAAGGCAGACCTGTTCTCAGGTCCCACTGTGGTGTGTGCAGGTGCTGGCTGTTGTAGGCAGAGGTGGCATATCTGGTTGTAGGCAGATCCTCAGGCTGCTGGTGGAATGCTCAGGTGGAGATAGCAGCTGTGCTGCAGCCCTGCTACTGGGGAGGGTAGGGTTGCTTTCAATGGGAACAGTCATAGGCAGGCAGCTGGGGAGTGCACACTTCACTTGCACCTTGGTCCCACAGCAGCCTATAGATACAGTGGGATTGTGGGTAGTAGAATTTTTCTTCAGGGCTCATGAAAATCCAAACTGTCCCTCTGCTGGGTATATGTGGGATTACTGCCTGTGGTTCCTACCTTGAGGGAAGTGTCAGTGGGGCTCCAGGGTTGTGGAGATGCAGAGGCTGTTGAGGGCAGGACTTAGTCTGGTGGGGGCTGGGTTCTTAAAATGGCACCATGCTGCAGCTGCTCAGGACTCAGGTGTTTATTGGACTCAGCATGATCTCTCTCTCTCTGGAGCAATGCCTTCGTGTGGTTAGTCTCCAGACAGCTCCCTATGTTAGTCTCGAGATCCATGAGGGTTGAGGGACTTTCCTTTGGCTAGGATTGTAGGAGTTCATGGCAGTAATGTGGACCACTGGGGCTCTGTCACTTACCTATTTCCTACATTAGGGAGCCTCTCCAGACTCCCAGCCAATCCCCACTGAACAGGCTGCCTTGCTTCCCTCTCCTTCATTGCTTTTGGTGCTCCCTGTCACTTTTCTATTGAAGTCCAATCTTCTCTCTTAGATGATCTATTTAAAGTGCGATTATCTACTAATTATTCTGATTCCTCTCCATGGAAGAGGCAAGCACCACATGCCACATATGACTGTAATTTACTTATTCTTTCTTAGGTCCCCTAGTCTCCCAAATATTCACATATTAGTAGCAAGTTGTCACCTTATTTGTTGATTTCCAGACAATATGCCCCTTGTTTAGACCCTGAAATTGCACTATTAGGCAATGATTAATGTTTTTATACATTTTATTACTATGTAGGAACTGGTTTATTTTTCTGGAACCAAATGTGCTGGTAATCAAAAGGATAGTCTCAGTTCAGATTATAACAAACTTTCACTTTGATAATTTTAAGTTCAACTGATTTTATATTAAAGCCTTACTACCAAGTAAGGGAAGAGATGTTTCTGAGAGAGTATGAAGAACACTTTGCCTTCTCTTTATTGAAATCTTGAGCTGATTTTTAGGGAAGGAAACTGTTATTTAATCTGGATCCACTGTGTGTCAAACTGTGCAAGTTAGTGTGTTGTACTAGAAGGGATACAGACTTTGAAGGCAGACTATCTGAATTAAGTTTCAACTTTATCATTTAGTTAATACTTTTAGGTAAGTTATTGATGTCTCTGCTCATCAGTTTTATAATCTGTAAAGGCAGATAATTTTTTTTTGCCTTGCTGTATTGTGAAGCAAGTGATGAAATAATAGTGAGAAAATAATAAATTTTCATTCTCTTTATTTTTTATGGTGGAAAAATAATATCATCAAGTATTTCTAATAAGGTCCAGTTATAGCAAGTTGCTGCCGTTAAGGCAGAATATTCCTAGCCCTGGATGAATTTTGAACTACTGACTTTAAGCTGAAAATATTCAAGCCTACAGTAGTATCTTTCTGAGTTCTGTACTTGAGCTGCTTAGATTTTGTGTTTTCACTCTGTATATCAAAACACCATGTTTTATACCTTTAATATATATATTAAAAATAAGTTTAAAAATATGATATATAGACATACAATACATATATACACGGTAGAATATTGTTCAACCTTAAAGAGAAGAAAATCCTGCCATTTGCAAAAACATAGATAAACCTAGAGGACATAATGCTAATTGAAATAAGCCAGACACACAAAGACAAATATTGCATGATGTGACTTATATGTGGAATCTAAAAAACCATCAAACTCATGAAAGCAGAGAGTAGAATTGTCATCAACATGGGCTACAGGGCAGGGCAAAAGGATATATTGATCAAAGGGCAAAAACCTTCAGTTATAAGATGAATAAATACTAGAGATTAGATGTACAGCCTGAGGACTATAGTTAATGATTATGGGGTTCAAGCAGAAACTCGGAGGTGAAAGAAAAAATTTAAAAAAAAGAAAAAATTATTATGGGTTACATAATTAAAATTTTCTAAGAGAATAGCTCTCAACTATTCTTAACAGACACACACATACACAAGATAACTATGTGAGGTAATGGGTATGTTAATTGGCTTGATTTTGGTGACCATTTCACAATTTATATATTTATCAAAACATCACATTGTATACTCTAAACTTATACAATTTCTGTTTGTCTGTCACACCTCAATAAAGCTAGGGGAAAAAAAATCCAGCCTGCTTACTGTGCCTTCTAAGATGATCTGGTCCCTGCTTAATTCTCAAAAATTATCTCCTGCAAACTGTCTTCCCCACCCTCACTCTCAGAATCCCCAGGGCACTTAGGGATGAGAAAAATCTATTTGGTTAGAAAAAAGTTTTGGGCTTCTTCACAGGAGGAGCTGTCTTTACTTTATCTAGTTCCTTAAAAACCTTTCATTCTTAAGTTTTCCAGCAATTTGTTTATATTACCACCTCTCTACAGAAATGGCTCTTTCCATAATCACAAAGGTCAAATTACCAAATCAATGAACATACTTTATTCCTTACTTTACTTGGCCATTCTGGGATACTTGAACTTTGATAACACCTTCTCTCTTTCAGTGAAAAGAGCATGGACTTGGAAGACAGAAGCAGATTTCAAATCTTGTTTCGACCATGTATTTGTTATGTGACTATGAGCAGAACTTGTTTTATTTGTTTTATTTTTATACTAGTCAAGTACAGTAGTGAGAAGGGGGGAAAGTAGTAGAATAAGGAGTTCAATCTGTAATGACTGTGGACAGTCAAGTAAGGTAACTCACTACCTTTCAACCAGCCATGGGCAGAACTATTAATCGTGGGTTTTCTCAACATTCTATCCTTGACTCTCACTCTCCACCTTCTCATTTCAATCATGCCTAATGATTCATACATAATGGCAAACATTTATTGAGTGCTTATTATGTGCATTCAATAAGTTGAGCACACATATTATGTACCATTCTAAACACTTCATGTATCAACTCATCTTTCCTTAATTTTTAGATGAGGAAACTGAAGCATAGAGATCTTCAGTAAGTTTCCCAAGGTACAAAATAAATTGTTGACAGAGTTGAGATTCTACCTAGATAGCATTTAGGTTCAGAGCCTCTACTTTTAACCAGTTCAGTAAACTACCTGTACTGATGACTCAAGCCCTGATCTCTATTTTGAAATGTAGGTATTTTATCCATCTGCTCACAGGACTGTTCCATCTGAGTCTTTCTTGTGACTTTCAAACTCATGATGTTCAAAACTAATCTTATAATTTTTCCTTTTTAAATCTTATTCCTTACCCCACTGAATGGCCTCATACTTCATCCAGTTACCCAAGATAGAATACTAGAAACAATCTTAGATTCTTTCTTCTTTTTTACCCTCTAGATCCAATGAGTGACCAAATTCTCTTAATATCCTTGTTCAAATAGCCTACTGCTACTGACTGACCTGGTACAGATCTCATTTTGTCTTTCCCATGGAACACTGGTTTCTTACAGTCAAGCCTCCCTACCTCTTGTCTTCTTGACCATCACAGACCATTTAATGTAGATATTCGATTAAGGCATTGCCCTGCTTAGAAGTCTTCAGTAGCTTATCACTGGATAAAATCTAACTTTAAACATTTGTGGTGAAAACCATAGAATGGTGTTTCTCATACTATCTGTGGTGAAAGATAAAGGTTTATCTTCTAATCTGTGAGGGACTGATACTTCTGTAAAATTTTCAAAAATCTGTTATACCCTTGGATATGGTGCCAATGCCAAATTGTTATAAAACATTTCTAAATTCTTACCATCAGTTTCTTTGCTTATCTTATTGTGCACCATTAGCAGTTTGCAGACCAGCAATGCAAACTTCTGTGGGCTGCACTTAAAGATGCCTCTTCACCTGAGACTGCAAATAGGTAGTCAAAGTACGAATGCCAATGGAAAGCTTGTGCTAGTGTCTCTCTTCTTTCTCTTTCACTGCTGTGTATTGCTTTCCCCAACTGATAGGGTTATTAAGGATTGGTACGTATTGGAGAAGGTTTTTGTGGGGGGAAGGGAGAGATAGGAAGATAGAGTCTATTTCTTAAGATTGTACCAGTCAAGAAAAAACTTAAAAATGGTTAGTTATTTTGTATGAAAATTGTTGATTTACATGTGAGAGAGTTGTTTGACTGAGTTAAGGAGCAAGTTCAAAAATAAATTTTATAAGGAAAGGAGAGAGAACAGAGAAAACTTGATGTTCCAAGTGAATCTTGTTTGCACCTTTTTGTGTAAACCGATTTTCTGTAAGCTAACAAAAAGGAGTGTCCGGTAATTCTATCTTTGAGTGGTCAGAGATATGAAAAAAATTTTAGTTGTTTATGGGTTCTTCAGAAGACTTTGAGAGTTTAGCTGTTGTAGAGTACACACATCTGGTTATCTCAATTGTAATGTTTGTCAGTGTTCTTCCATCAATATCTCTATCTTAGTTAGGCCAAGTCTACACTGTTTCCTCATCATAATTTTTTTATTCCTCAGCCTATTAGTTAGGCCTGACCCCTTTAGACTGGGACTATAGGAGGAAGCTGATTAAGCTGGTTATGAGACTGTGGGCAAGGTGGCAAAGTGTGTCACAAAAATGGACAGAGGCATTCTCCCCATGTATTTCTGTGGCAGCTCAATGAGGCCTGCAGTTTTGGCACCTTATGGAGTTTGCAGCTTTGTAGGGGCATTTGGGATAGCACTTTAAACAGAGAAGCAGTACACTGGTGGGAGGGAAGTACAGCCTTCTAGTGACTTGTGGAGAGCAAATATAGACATGATATTGTTTGAGGCTAGTTACAAAAATGAGCTTGTTTATTGCTATTTATTCAGTCCCTCCCTGCATTAGAGATCATTTAAACTTTGACGATCAATTTCACTTTATCTTGATTTATTCAAATAAAAGTTTAATAAAAGCAACTTGAACTTTTGTAAGTGCTTTTATAAAACCACTAAACTCAGAGTTAGGAGACTTGAAATGTAATTGCTACTTTGGTGTGGCTTAGTTGTGTAACAGACTCATCTGCAACAAATGAATACTGGCCTATGTATCACTTCTAGTCTGATATTATGGGAAGGAAAATTTGGGTATGATTATCATACAAGGATATTCCTTCTAGTGGTAGAATCTTGCTCACATTTTCATTATTCTTTTTATCCCTCTTCATCTACTTACATAAATCATAAAGGTACATATATTTTCCTTTGAGGGCAGGAGGGTGTTTTTTTTTAATTACTTTCCCTCTGTCAGGATATTTCAGCACAACTTCCATGCTCCCATTAGTCTCCATTGGAAGGCATCTCCTAGCGTCTTTCACAGAAGGACGCACAGAGTAATTCCTCTTTCCTGATCTTGGTTCAGAATGGATAATGGCCACTTGGGTGGATGTTTTCATAATAATGATGGTGCTACTCATGATTGAAAAAAGGCTTTATTCTTCCTGGAGGTGACTGCGGGATAATGCTTAGGTTGGAGAAAAATACAAGCTTTGATTAAAGCTTCTATTTTATTATTATTTATATTTTTTATTATATTAATATTAGATAATATTTTATCTTTTATTATTACTTATTTCTTTTGCATGGTATATATCTGCTATATAATAAGGATTTCCAGAGATACAGGAAAAACATATAACTCTGGCCAAGGGGAAGTAAGTCTATGGGATGATGAGAAATAAGAATAGAAGACACAAAAAATATTAAATGATTAATTCTTTATTTTTAATTGTTATACAGTTTATTTTTTTGAATTCCCTATGTCCAAGTTGATTTTATTGAATACAGATTAATAGAGAGTTCGATAGAAGGATAATAGAGACAGATGTGCTAAGCTCTAATATTAATAAAACATCTTTGGCCACCATAAGAGTGATTTTATATTTTTGGCTCCTTTGATATGTTTGAAAGATTAACTTAAAATCTGAAACAGGTCTAAAATTTAAACTCTCAAGATCAAAAATCCTTACTTGAATCCTGATCCCCTGAATTACTCAAAAGTTTTCCAAACTTAGCTTTCCATGGCATTGATTCTTCCATTTAATATTTCCTAAATATAACATTGAAAATTCCTTAGGATAAATAGAAACTACCACCAAAGTAACAAAATAGTGTAGCATATTTCAAACAGAATGACAGAAAAAGATAAAATCCCAGAAAGTATTATGCCAAGTCTCTAGATAGAAAGTACTGTTCTTTCTTCCTCAGTCTACTATGGAATTAATTGCTTTTCCATTGGATTCTCACTAATAGTAATAGTATGTTTGTGACTCACCAAATTCCAGCTGTTTTGGTGTATCACGGAGTGGCTCTTCACTCTCACTGTCCTGACTGACACTGGATCCCCGGTGTCTGCTTGCCCTGGACCCAGATGTTTGCCCCTGCCCAGACTGTGAGTGTCTAGAGCTGTCTGCGTGAGGGGACAGTTCTTGGTGGTGAGACCCTGACCGCCTAGCGCTGTCTCCTGAGTGTTCCTGGCCATATCTTTGTCTGCTTGCACTCCTGGATCCTGCCTGACTGTGGGGAGAATCTGACCCTCCCTCGGAGGCTGTCTGGTGGCGGCGGGACCCTGAGTGTTCAGATCTGTCTGCTGATTGCTCATGACGGGACCCCTGCCTTCCTCCACTGCCGGATCCTGGATGCCCATGAGCGCTTGCCTGACCCTCATGAGATGCTGAGTGTCTAGAGCTGTCTGGAGCCTGCTCGCGGCGGGATCCTTGTCTTCCTCTAGTGTCGGATCCGTGATGTCTGTGGGAGGACTCAGGGTCCTCATGAGGGGGTGTCTGGTACAGGAGATACCCTGAGTGTCTAGACCTTTCCTCTGACCAGCCACGTGCGGAGTCTTGTTGGTTCCGCTGGCTGGGCCCAGACCTTCCGTGGGCTGACAGTGACTGACTGTCTGAGTCTTCTGATTGTCCTTCACTCTCACTGGCCTCACTAACACTGGATCCCTGGTGTCTGTCTGCCCGAGATGATTGTCCACGTCCAGCCGCTGAGTGTCTGGCGCTGTCTGCCGA
>CAUYRT010011934.1:0-13216 GCA_963574885.1 Lepilemur ruficaudatus | reverse complement strand
TTATCTGCTTTCCAAAACTGTATATTATTTTGCAATTTTTAGAATAAATTAAAATCTATATAAATGGAATTATACAGTATATATTCTTTTTTTTTTGAGACAGAGTCTCACTATGTTGCCCGGGCTAGAGTGCTGTGGCGTCAGCCTAGCTCACAGCAACCTCAAACTCCTGGGCTCAAGCAATCCTCCTGCCTCAGCCTCCTGAGTAGCTGGGACTATAGGCATGCGCCACCATGCCTGGCTAATTTTGTCTATATATTTTTAGTTGGCCAATTAATTTCTTTCTATTTTTAGTAGAGACAGGGTCTCGCTCTTGCTCAGGCTGGTCTTGAACTCTTGACCTTGGGCTGTCCTCCCACCTCAGCCTCCCAGAGTGCTAGGATTACAGGCGTGAGCCACCGCGCCCGGCCCAGGATATACTCTTGTGTGTGGATTCTTTCACTTCATATAATTTAAGAGTCATCCATGTTGTTATTTTTATCAATAGTTCATTCCTTTCTATAGGAAATACTACTCCTTTGTAAGGCTATACCATAATTTATTTATATACTTACTTGTTGATAAAAACTGGGTTGTTTCCAATTTAGGGGTATTACAAATTAAACTACAGTTGTGTCTTGATATACCCGAGGGATTGGTTCCAGGACCACACAAGGATCTGAATCTGCCTCAAGTCCTGAGGTCAGCCCTATAAAACCCATAGATAGGAAAAGTCGGCCCTCTGTTTACACTGATTGTGCATCCTTCAAATACTGTAATCCTCTTGGTTGAAAAAAATCCACATATAAGTGGACCCATGCAGTTCAACCCCATGTTGTTCAAGGGTCAACTGATACTATGAATGTTTGTGTACAAGTATTTATATGAACATACGCTTTCTTTTCTCTTGGGTAAATACCTAGGATTGGAATGGCTGGATAAATTGGCAAGTGTATGTTAACTTTTAAGAAACTGTTTTGCAAAACAGTGTACCATTTTATGTTTTACCTTTCTACCAGCAGTATATGGACATTCCATTTCCTCTACATCCTTGCCAAATACTTGTCATAGTCAGTTTTTA
This sequence comes from Lepilemur ruficaudatus, assembly GCA_963574885.1. Lineage (NCBI taxonomy): Eukaryota > Metazoa > Chordata > Mammalia > Primates > Lepilemuridae > Lepilemur > Lepilemur ruficaudatus. The sequence continues at coordinate 12,156 of CAUYRT010011934.1, read as the reverse complement.
TTTAACTTTAGCTATTCTAAGACATGTGTATGGTATCTCGTCATGGTTTTAATTTATTTCCTTAATGACCGATGATGTCAGACATTTTTTATGTGTCTATTTACCATTCTTTTTTTTGGTGAGTTGTCTGGTCAAATCTCTTACCCAATTTTACTTGGGTTTGTTTTCTTATTATTGAGGTGTTAAAGTTCTTTATGGACTCTAGATATGAGTCCTTTATCAGACACATGCTTTTCAAATTATTTTTCCAGGCTGACTTTTCATTTGTCTGATAGTGTCTTTTGAAGAGCAGTTTTTAATTTTTGAATTTTTAAAATTCTTATCAATTTGTTCTATTATGGATCATGTTTTGGGTTTATATCTGAAAAATCTTTGACTAACTTGAAGTCACAAAGATTTTTCTCCTTTGTTTTCTTCTAGAAGTTTTATTATCTTTTACATTTAGGTCTACGATCATTTTTAGTTAATTTTTGTATCCAGTGTGAAGTGTGGATTGAAGTTTAATTTTTTTGTGTATGGATGACCAATTGTTTGCCAGCACCATTTGTTTAAAAGATGGCATGTTCTGTACTTCATTGCCTTTACCTCTTTGTCAAAAATCAGTTGTCCATATATTTGTAGGTCTATTCCCAGACTCAACTGTGTTCCATTGATCCGTTTGTCTTTCCTGATGCTGATGCTACAGTGTCTTGATTACTGTAGTTTAAATAAGGTTCTGATCATCCTGCAACTTTGTTCTTTTTTAAAGTTGTTTTGGTTATTCTAGGTCCTTTGAATTTCCGTGAATTTTAGAATCAGTTTGTCAATTTATACCAAAAAAAAGCCTACTGGGATTTTGATTGGGATTACATTGGGTCTATAGGTCCATTCAAGTCTTCCAACTCATGAACAAGGTGAAGGGATGGAGAGGAGGTTGCAGGACACTGTTGAGGAACTAGGAAACACAGCACAAGGGGTGTGTTTTGGTGGTGGGAGGATTTGGATGGTGGGAGGGCTGTGGAATAGTTAAGTGGAGAATTCTGGAAGGCAGCCAAGCACACTGGTTTGGAGAGCTCTGTTCTGGAAGCATGGCTTTGGAGCCTCATATATACGTGGTAACTGAAGTGGAGGAGAGTTGGGAATCTCTCTTCTTAGCACTCTGTACTTACCTCTGCCATTGTGCTTATCACACCCTCATTCCTGGCCACCTCCTCAGCTAGACTATGAACACCCAGGGGACAGAGGCCAAGAATCCTTAGGGCCCACCGCTGTGTCTGGTCATTAGTAGAGGCTTACCAAATATTTGTTGAAGCATTTGCATTGTGGCTCTGACACTTACTGCTTCTGTGACTAAGCAAATTGCTTAATCCATAAGCACTTTGGTTTTCTCACCTATAAAATGAAGAACATACTCACCTCGTAAGTTTGTTATAAGTATTAAATGAGATAAAGAACATTTGGTTTCTCACTAAATGTTAGTTCTTTCCTATGTTATAGAATTGAATCTAAATAAATCATTTAGGGAAAAGCAATTATACGTGAAATCCTTTCAGTTTTTTGAAGACCCCAGCAAGGAAATTCTTGGGTCCTTACTGAGGACTCATCTTGTCGTGCTTTTCTTATTTCCTTTAATAATGACTTATTTTGCATTTCAGCTTAAGTGCTATGCTTAAAAAACCAAATGGGCAATTATTCTTCATTCTAGAGAGATGAAAACTGTTACGAAAACTGTATACGTAATTGTTGCTAAAGCAGTTAAACATAAATCTGGTAAAGCCACAGGTCCATGTCACAGTTTTCCTTTGAATCATTAGGTTAAAAAAACTGAAAAATAAATGTTCTCTTTAATATTGAATCTAGTAAAAATCATAGAACACAGGTAAGGAGGGCTATTTTAGTTTTGATAATCTGGTTTGGTTTGAATGTTATTTAACCTGATTATTGGCCTGGCTTAGGAATGATAGTTTAAATATTTTCCCTAGGTTTCTATTTTATCCCCTCCTTTTAGTGAACAGGGTCCCTTTTCTAGTTTAATACTAAAGACTTTTTTTTGAGAAGGACTTCTTAAGTGGTCAGTAGTTTTGGTTAGAAAAATGCTAGATGAGTTGTTTCTTTTAAATTGCTAAGTGCAGAGAATGAAAACTGCATGTATGTGGGAGTGTTCATTTTTCCAGCCAATAATCACAGACTTCAGTTGCTAAACTAACAATTTAACGTTTTGCCATCAAAGAGACATTGAAATTGTGGTGGTTGTGAGTTTGTGTGAAATGTTAAGAAGCTCTGCATAGTGGGAAAGAGACCAAGAGTTTAGCAGCCTGGGTTTGAGGTTTGGTGCCAACTCCTCTGTCACTGTAGCCAAGATCCTTAACTTTGTTGGGCATTAATTTTCTCATAAAAAATGAGATTGGACTAAGTTTTCTGCTTGCCTAAGGACCGCTGTGATTCTAATTCTGTGAATATGAAGTGAATAATGCTATACTTTGTCTTGATGGAGGCTGTTAAGTCTATCCATTCCCCCACATGAATCCAGAATACGGCTTTATCAGTGTTTGTGAGAGACGCACAGGGCCACAGGGCGCTGTTCAACTGACTGAAGAAAGTTGAGATTTACATAGACTGCAGGTGAGTAATGCCCATGTGCTCTACAAAGGGAGTCCCTGTCAGGAAGGATTATTTTAAATGATGATATGAAGCCCATTTTAAATGAGAAACTTTCCAGGAAAGTATTGAGGGACGGTGGCAAAAGCCTGTCACCTGGGTCTCCATCTCCACTTTGCTACTTGCAGTAGCTGGTGACCAGCAGGGTCTCTCTGCAGCTCTCCCCACGTCTGTGAAACACAGGAGCGTGATTCCACAGCCAGTGCCAGGCCTGATTTCCAACGGGAGCTTAAGTGGGATGCAGGATGTTATTACACTGATTCCCTTATGTTTTCAGAACTTTTGATATTTCGGTGAAGAGGATTTTGGCCAAAAGGTTAAATCAAACTGATAGCTTCCTTGACTTCTCTGATGGGTTCTGACCCCACACAGATGGAATAGAAAAGGTCCAAGATCACATTTTCATAATCTCTGCCCTGATCCCAGATAGCCCGCTACCCTGACCCTCCACACCAGATCCTTCCTACCACTGCTGCTGTCAAATTTCACTTTACTACATATCTGAGAACCCACTCTAAGAAACACAACAAAAGATATACTGATTTAATTTATTTCATTTACATGTCCTTTTAGGTAACATGTATGCTTTTAATAGGGCTAATAAGAGATGAGTAATTATATTTCACTTAAAACCTACTTAATATTTTCATATAGGTGGATGTTACATTTATTTTAATATGTATTACAAATGGCTGTTGTAATGGCTCTTATTGCTACTTAAAACTACTAAATTTTGGTCAGGTACGGTGGCTCATGCCTGTAATCCTAGCACTCTGGGAGGCCAAGGCGGGTGGATCATTTGAGCTCAGGAGTTTGAAACCAGCCTGACCAAGAGTGAGACCCCATCTCTACTAAAAATAAAAAGAAATTAATTGGCCAACTAAAAATATATAGAAAAAATTAGCCGGGCATGGTGGCACATGCCTGTAGACCCAGCTACTCGGGAGGCTAAGGCAGGAGGATCACTTGAGCCCAGGAGTTTGAGGTTGCTATGAGCTAGGCTGATGCCACTGCACTCTAGCCTGGGCAACAGAGCGAGACTCTGTCTAAAGAAAAAAAAAAACTACTAATTTTTTTTTAAAAGTCAAGACTATTTTTAGGTTATAGTCTCAGTGCCACAGCAATTTGTACATTTCTCAAAGGCATTACCAGCTATTTATCTAGTTAATTTGGCAATGACTCATTAAAGAAATATATTTCCATTCTTGGGTCATCCTGAAAGCACCAATTTTTAACTACAGCATTAACCTTCACACACATTTTCTTCTCATTTATAATTAATAACTATATAGTAGAGTAAAATCTACAGTCTTGGGAACAAAGCCAAGTAAAATGAGAATGAAATGCCATCACCTCACTTTCAATCTTCCTAAGTCAGGAGCCTCGTTAGTTTGGGAAGGGGGGATTATGTCAAGGGGCAGGTGCCATCTCCCATCTGTGCTACCAGTCTGTGTTCCTTGTTTTCAGTGATTTTTCTTGTTGTTTTTGTTTGTTGGAGTATTGTTTTCATTCATGTCTGAGGATGATGTTACTGACAAAATCACTTTCTTATTCAGGGATATACAGACATGTATGTCAAATTTCATTAATATTAACCTTTGGGGTGTTTTAAAATACTTTCACATAGTACAAAAATATTATTGTGTAATAAGTGTCATTTAAAATTCATTCAGACAACCTAGAAGAAATTTAAAAGAAACATTCTTCATTTAGAGCATTTATATTAAATAAATATCAGCTCTGCTTTCCTGTGATAGACTCCAGGCCCAACATTTAAAAAAATATGGATAAAATCTAGGCCAGGCGCAGTGGCTCACGCCTGTAATCCTAGCAATCTGGGAGGCTGAGGCAGGTGGATCGTTTGAGCTCAGGAGTTTGAGACCAGCCTGAGCTAGAGTGAGACACCCACCCCCGTCTCCACTAAAAATAGAAGGAAATTAGCTGGACAACTAAAAATATATAGAAAAAATTAGCCAGGCATGGTGGCACATGCCTGCAGTCCCAGCTACTCAGGAGGCTGAGGCAGAAGGATTGATTGAGCCCAGGAGTTTGAGGTTGCTGTGAGCTAGGCTGACGCCACAGCACTCTAGCCCAGGCAACAGAATGAGACTCTGTCTCAAAAAAAAAAAAATGGATAAAATCTGAAAGTGCTGATTTATATCACCAGGTAACTGAGCCTCAGTTTACTCTTCTATAAACTGGGGATCTAAATGTCTGTCTCATAGGGTTGTCATGAGAATTAAATGAGCTCATGAATGTGATGCTCGCAGCATAGTGTCTGACACATAGCAAGTGCCTAATAAATTGTAAATGTTACTTATTAATTTTTTAAGTGAATTTACTACTGTAATGCTTTTCTAAAGAAAGTTTTCTGCCCTACCCGCTTTCTGTTTTTCTCCTGATTAGCTGATACCTACCTGATGTTCTTCCTTAGCCTTCAGTAAAATTGTGAATTTGGCAAAGGTAGAGTTAGGCTCCCTTTCCAGCACATCTGGTCCCTCTCCTGGCACTTACCCCCACAGCTCTCATCTAGCACCTCCAAAAATCCCCCTTTGTGAAAACTTTGGTCATGGCCAACTTGCACCACATCTCCTCTAGAGATGTAGCAGATATTGGCTTAAGTGGCTCCGTTAAGGTCGCTCTGAATAGAGGAAAAGAACAGGGTTGGGACTCCCGAGGTCTTGGTTCTTAACCAGTTTGCTGATTGCCTATCTTAGGCTGAGTTAATTGACTGCATTTAGACCCTAAATCCACCATCTGTGGGCTGTTGTGAAGACCAAATTATAATGTAAGTACAAGCACTTGTGGAAAAGGCTGTGCAGACAATAGTTACTATGAAACCTACTCATCTTTCGAAACGCAATGCAAGCAACTCCTCTGTACAATTGGTGCTGACAGAATGCTGCCCCCAGCCCAGGTAGAATGCGTCATACTCTTCCTTGGGTCCCCACTGTCCACACCTCTATCGTAGCATCTGTTAGCTTGCATTTCTGCCTCCACATATTAGACATTCTTTGTTTTAAAATTATAGAACGTCTGTGATTTTTATACACTCTCATCCAACAAACAGAACCAACCATGAGTCATGTCTCAAAATTGGTATCACTGATTGGTGCTATATACTACCATGTGTCATGTTCTACCATGTTTCCAATAACCTCAAATTGTTCTTTTTTCCTCTGGCATGTTGAGGAGATATAATAATTTCAGGACGGGGCATGTTGTGATGTGTAGGGACGAGGGTCACATTTCCCCAGGGGCTCCCCTGAAACTACAAGACCATGTTCTCTTAAGATCTGAATACTCCGTGCCTAACACAGTATCTGATATACAGCAGGGCCTTAACAACAGTTGAATAAATAATTAAAGAAAATTCTTTAATAGGGGACTCAGAAGGATTAAGAACCTTCAAGATCTAAATGAATCTCTAATAATAAAGATTCAGATTTTATGACAGGAGATGAAGAAACAATTTAGGACCTGCTGGCACTCTACAAGTCACACTGTATAGTGCGTTGGGGCTCAGGATTGATCTAAGTGCTTTTCCACAAAATAAGGCATGAGACTTCTATTCATTGTAGTTATTGACTCCTATGTAGACAAGAACTCTAAAAAGTACCCCTTGTCATCATTTATCTATGGTGGTAAGTCTCCTTTTAACAAGATAGTAAAACATTTTGTTGTTATAGCATTCTTTCTATATTTAGATGTACAGCTGTCCCTCTGTATATGTGGGGGATTAGACCAATACTGTATTTTCCATCAGCATTTGGTTGGAAAAAGTCTGAGTATAAGTAGCCCCATGCAGTGCAAACCAGTGTTTTTCAAGGGTCAACTGTACATGTTTTAACTGTAGTGAACTTTGGTTTATGACTTTTGTTATCATGAATTTATCCTGCATATGAATTCAAATAAATCAAGCTCTTCCTGTGTTTTTTTTCTTCCCTTATTAGTCCTGTGTGAAATAACATGAGTTCTAGTCTTCTGTAAATTTTTGTGATCTAGCTTCATAATAAATCTTTATAGTTGGTTCTCACCATCTGGATCACCCTGGGAAAGAAGGGAGTATTGGACTTTGATTTTGCACATTATTTGAATGTTGCCTAATGGAAACTAGCTTCCTGTGTAGGTCAGTAATTTAAAGTTCCAATAGCCCTAGACATCGTATTTCTTTGTGGGGTTATCCTACAGGCTCTGAATCAGTAAAGGAGTGAACTGAGGGGGTCTCAGGCTGAGGACCCCTCTTGCTGCTTCGCTGGGAGGTTAGGGGGGTTTATTGCACTTAATCCTAAATACTTCACATGCAGAAAGAACTATATAAATCCTAAATGTTAGTGGTGGGGGATGTCTTTAGCAAGAAATACTGCCAATTTCTTACAGCCAGTGAAGAAATTAAAGTTTGTGGTTCGTTCTTTCTTTCTTTCTTTCTTTCTTTCTTTCTTTCTTTCTTTCTTTCTTTCTTTCTTTCTTCCTTCCTTCCTTCCTTCCTTCCTTCCCTCCTTCCTTTCTTTCTTTCTTTCTTTCTTTCTTTCTTTCTTTCTTCCTTTCTTAGAATAATCTGTATATGGGAACTGTGTTGAGAATCTTGCTTTCCACGTTGTAATCTCTGATTAAATCTCACTCGCCAAAGATGTGATTTGTATATCACAAATTTCCTCTCCCCCCGAGCAAGATAAGAGATGCTTGTCTGGGCACAGCATTTAGAAGCCTCACCCTAGCGTCCGTCAGGGAACTCTCCTTGCTCTCTCTTCACCTCTGACTAGCTTATCATATTTAGCAAGTGTCCCCTGGCATTTGGTTGGGTAGAATTGTATCTCCCTTATTAGCTGAGTGTCTCCACTGAGTATCATTGCTCACCTCTATACTCTGTGTGGTTGTATTACTAAAAATGCAAAAGTCTTCAAGTTTGTCTGATTCCTACTTTTTTTTTTTTTTTTAACACATAATGGATTCAAGGTTATCCCTGTAACAATGTCACTTTTACTCACTTGCAGGGCATGGGGAATAACCCTGACTGTGCCCATGGGAGTGTATTAGGACTCTGTCATGTGTTGCATGGAACAAGAAGGGGAAAAAAAGGTCAAAAAGAACAGTGTTAGAGAATAAACTCTTTGATCAAAATGTCTGTGTCTGTTTTTGCTACCCATACAGGGCCTAGCTAGCTTATGCCTCACACACAGTAGGGGCTCAATAAATATTTCCTGAATGAACTAATGAATGCAACCCAATGGGTTAATACATTCCAGGGACCACTATTCTGAAGAAGGGAAAATATTCCGCATTTTGGGGTTGTTTTAGTGTCACATTAAAAAAAAATGGGTTTCCCTCTTGTAAAAGCCTTCGTATAGGTAGAAATTGAGATGCACTTTGCTCACTGACAGCCTGTGTCACTGTCCAGACCCATTACATACAAGGGTCACTTTCATAATCCACCATCACAATATGCCTTATGTTTTTCTGCCTAGGTGGTTGTGGTAAAATTGTGATCGCAAGTTATTACCCTTAAGTCTAACGTATTCTGAAGGAATAGGTGGCTGATACTGTCATTTGAGGACTAAGAAATATTTGTCTAGACATTTGATCCAATCTGTATTTTTATTTAATGTGTAATCGGCGAGAAAATAGCAAAGACAAATTTAAATGCTTGCATCTCTAACCTTGTCACGCTGTCTGAGCATTCATTCATCATCATTATCTTGGATTCCTGCAGCCCGCAGACTTCATAGGAAAGCAAGCACTGAAACAGATTAAAGCCAAGGGGCTGAAACGAAGACTGGTCTGCCTCACCTTGGCAACAGATGATGTTGATCCAGAGGGAAATGAAAGCATCTGGTACAATGGCAAGGTGAGTACCGCAGACCTCACTGCCAGGGGACACAACATCTTCCGCAACGGAAGCTCCCCTTGTTCCTGTATGTTTCCTTTTATACTCTTTTGCTATTAATTAATTAATTTATTAGAGGGATGACACACTGTTGATTTCTGAGCTGACACTGAAGAAACACAAAGCAATTAACTGAAAGGAAAATGACATGCTGGTCATTTTTGGAAACATAAAATTCTGTATGTTTTGTTTAAAGAAAATAAACCCAAAGATTAAAAAATACATTAGATAATGAGGGAGGTACAATTTAGAGGGTAAAATGATCGATTTGCTTGCCACATCCATATCTGTGAATGCAAAAGATGGGTTTTATAAAGAATTTGGCCTTCTGATTTGGCTTCCCATGGATCTTTCAGAAGAAGGAAATTAGCATATTAGCAGGAAAAAACTCCAAATGAAAACATCTGTAACAATAGAGGGTAAGACTTTAGAGACTAAAGTGAAAAGTGGAAATCACTTGGTTCTTCAGGAAGAGTAAAATTACCTTCTCACTTTGGAATATTACTTCTCAGTCTATTTGTACTCACTAAACCTAGGTCAGTCAGGTAACTTATCAGTGGGACTTCATTTTCTCCCTTTTTTATCACTATTTTTGAAATGCAGTTGGGCTCACCATGTGGCTCTGTTTTGGCTGGTGCTTTCAGGGAGATGTGGGACGCCTCCCTTAGACCATGGGAGGGCACTGGCCCTTCAAGGCTTATCAGAGCAGCTGTTCCATATTGAACAGGTCAGCTTGGTCAATACCCAAGACTCAGAGATTCTGTCCTTGGATTTATTCTCATTTACTGCAGCCTGCTTGATATTGTTCCCATTTTCTCCATCTCTTCATAACAAAAAGAGTACTAGCAGTGAGGAAAGCCAGTGGTGTCAAATCACAGCCTTTGGATTACTAAAAAATTAGCAACTTGAGGCTGGGTGCGGTGGCTCACGCCTGTAATCCTAGCACTCTGGGAGGCCGAGGCGGGTGCATCGCTCAAGGTCAGGAGTTCGAAACCAGCCTAAGCAAAAGCGAGACCCTGTCTCTACCAAAAATAGAAAGAAATTAATTGGACAACTAAAAATATATAGAAAAATTAGCTGGGCATGGTGGCACATGCCTGTAGTCACAGCTACTTGGGAGGCTGAGGCAGGATTGCTTGAGCCCAGGAGTTTGAGGTTGCTGTGAGCTAGGCTGACACCACGGCACTCTAGCCCGGGCAGAGTGAGACTCTGTCTCAAAAAAAAAAAAAAAAAAAAATCTTGGGCTAAGGCGTGGGCCAATTTAATGTAGAACTGACATCTCCTGAGTTCTTACTATATACCAGATATTTTCATGTGCTCTCTCATTTAATTTTACAGCACCCCTGCCAGGTATGTATGATCATCTCCATTTTAAAGATGAGACTTGAAGGCTCAGAGAGGTTAAGTAACTTGCTTGAGGTTACACAGCTAGTGGTTGATGATGGAGCTGATTTCCAACCCAGGTCTAGTTGGACTGTGAATTTCTGGTCCTTTCTTCTAAGCCATGCTGAATACTCCAGTCTGTTCTCCCTTCTGCCTCCACTGATGTTCCCTTGTGGTCTCTTAAGAATTTAATTATATGCTCACAATTCTTGTACATCTGAGTATCAGGTGGATGTTACCAGGCACTGTGAAGCCAACAGACTTTTCTCAGATCTCAGGTTCCTTCACCTTTCTGTCAGACTTGACAGACTGGCCTCTACTTACTTCCTTCTGAAATTGGGCTGAGTTTGCTCTTCTCTTTGAACTGTTCCTACTTTCCTCCTTGTCTTCTCTTTCTGTTCTGTATCTCTGGTTCAGTTTTCTTTTCTTAATATATACTCCTCCTCCAATTTCAGATTTGCTCATAGTTCACAAGAATTCTACTGATAATGAGCTCTGCCATTAACTAACTGCTTGACCTGATCCGGACCTGATCTCTGGGCCTCAGTTTTCTCATCTATAAAATGGAGCCATTGGACGAGATAATGTCTAAAGTTCTTTCTACCCTAATTCATTTTTTTCTCAAGTTGTTACATTTTCCCCATTTCATCTTTCCATTGTTTTACATTCTTCACTCTATTCTGATCCAGCTTTCTCAGTACTTCCTAATACAGTCTATACTTATCCTTCCACCAACATTCTGTTTTACTTAGCCATGGAGTGAAAGAGATATTATAGTACTCTATGTGCAACTCCTGCATCAACCATGATCAACTGACAGATTTTTAGCCATCTTAAATATGGTGCCCAAATTAAAGTTTAAAAAACCCTGAAAACCCAAGTTCCATTTAAAAATTTTATTTCCTTTGCCCTGCGTGTACACTGAGTTTACATGCGGTATATTTCATCTTTCCTACCACATGCCATCTGTTCATAGAGATACTAATCTAATTATAGGATTATATCTCTTGGATTTCCTAATGTGCACTTGCCTGCACTTTGATGCTTAGTAGGCTCATCATTTCATCATGCGGATGGTCCTCTTTTTGATCTTTCTCAGAGGCCCCCCCTTTAATCCTCTTTATACTCTGGAATGCTGGGGAATCGTTTTTGCTTTTTATTTCCCTACTTTGTCCTGACTTGTGTTGCTTTTGGTATTTGGTATTTTATTTTTGCAAATATTCCCCGTGCTGGAGATAGGGTCCAAATTTATTCATTTATTAAACAAATTTTTATTGAGTATCCACTATGTGCCAGCACTACTCTCGGCACTGGGAACACAGCAGTGAACAAAACAGACAAGAATCTCTTTCCTCGTGGAATTTACATTCCAGGGGAAAGGGAGATAATGAACAAAATAAATGAAGTATGATACATGACATGTCAGATGGCAGTGAATGCCCTGGGGAAAAGTAAAGTCCAATTGGCAGTGCTAGAGAGATTATAATTTTAAATGAGGTTTAATTTTTAAAAATCAAGGCATAAGGCTGGTCATAAGAAGGGGTTTTTGTTTGTTTGTTTATTTTTTTGAGACAGAATCTCGCTCTTTTGCCCGGGCTCGAGTGCAGTGGCATCAGTCTAGCTCACAGCAACCTTAAACTCCTGGGCTCAAGTGATCCTCCTGCCTCAGCCTCTGGAATAGCTTGGACTACAGGCGTGCACCACCAAACCTGGCTAATTTTTTCTATTTTCAGTAAAGAGAGGGTCTTACTCTTGCTTAGGCTGGTCTTGAACTCCTGAGCTCAAGCAGTTGTCCTGCCTTGGCCTCCCAGAGTACTAGGATTATAGGTGTGAGCCACCCTGCCAGACCAAGAATGGTTTTTATTATGTTTGGTGGCTTAGTTATAAAAGAAGCTTAGCTTGGAAGGAAGTTGTTGTGTTTTTTTTGTTGTTGTTGTTTGTTTGTTTTGAGACAGAGTCTCACTCTATTACCTGGGCTAGATTGCCGTGGCATCAGCCTAGCTCACAGCAACCTCAAACTCCTGGGCTCAATCAATCCTTCTGCCTCAGGCACCTGAGTAGCTGGGACTACAGGCCTGCGCCACCATGCCTGGCTAATTTTGTTCTATATATTTTTAGTTGGCCAATTAATTTCTTTCTATTTTTAGTAGAGACGGGGTCTCGCTCTTGCTCAGGCTGGTTTCAAACGCCTGACCTTGAGTGATCCTCCTGCCTCGGCCTCCCAGAATGCTAGGATTACAGGCATGAGCCAC
>CAUYRT010011932.1:0-62736 GCA_963574885.1 Lepilemur ruficaudatus | reverse complement strand
CTGATTTGTGTATATTGATTTTGTAACCTGAGACTTTACCAAATTCATTTATCAAATCAAGGAGTCTCTTGGAAGAATCCATGGGGTTTTCTAGATATAATATCATATCATCAGCGAAGAGCCAGAGTTTGATCTCATCTGCACCAACTTGGATACCCTTAATACCACTGTCTTGCCTAAGTGCTATTGCTAGGACTTCGAGCACTATGTTGAATAGGAGAGGGGAGAGTGGACATCCTTGTCTAGTTCCAGTTCGAAGTGGGAATGATTTCAGTTTTTCCCCGTTTAGTATGATGTTGGCCGTAGGTTTGTCATAAATGGATTTGATAATTTTAAGGAATGAATCTGGTATTTGTTCACAATGGAATATTACTCAATTTTAAGAAATGACAGTGAGCTAGTACCGCTTATATTATCCTGCATTAAGCTTGAGCCCATTATTCAAAGTGAGGATAGTGTATGTTTTGGGATTCTTCTAAAAATCCGAAAACTGTGTTAAACATGTTTTCGTTCACATTTCCTTGTCAATTCCTTAAAAAGAAATTGGTCTTGGAGAACCTAAATTTCCACGTATAGATTTACCCTAAGGAACAGGATTATGTGGTGATTCATTCAATATATTCTCAATTCTCAAAACAAAAAATAAATAAAACACCTGCCATCTGGTCGACCATCTGCTCACATACCCTCAGCAAGGGGCTGCCACCCACACCCTGTTCCTGAACTCGACACCACATACGGCAAGTCCTTCAGGGAGTCATTTGATGCTAAAAAGAGATCAACTGAGTCGTCTCTGCCACAAACAGCGTGAACGCATCACCGACAACCTCTCTTCCAACATCCCAGAGGCCTCCGCAGTCCTGCCGCTCCACAGCCCGGCCACCCTGCGAAGGACAGATGCGAGCGTTAGCGCACAGGGCAGCCACCATCAGAGACACCACGCTCCCTCGAGCATCCTTCGACTTACCTAGGGTGGTGCAGGTAATGGTGCCTCTCCCCGCCATATGCGGCAGGGATCCGGAGCTCTCCAGGGCGGGGGAAGACGCTCCGTCCGGAAAGAGAACTGTACCTGTCAAGTTTCCTCAGGTGCAAAACAAAGGCACCGTCGGACAACTGCGCTTCACATCCACAGGTGACCCAGCACCGGAATCCCCTCCCGGAGGTCCTCAGGCTGACAGCCACGGGCCAGGTAGAGTGGACGGCAGCCCTCGGCTCCCAGGGGCACCTTCCCTGCAGTGGGCCCCGATCATCCAGAAGGGTGGAAGGTGGTACTCTACTTAGTAACGGAGGTTAACTCCGCAGGCCACACCGAGGACAGCCTTTCTTGGTGGATTTCCCTGACGTGCAGACTGTTGCTCCTTCTCCAAAGGTGTTTTCGCCCCCAGGAAGATCTCTGCAGGGAAGGCAGACCCAGAGGACGGCTGGCACAGCAGCCAATCGTCATGGAGGGCACCTGCTGAGGCCAGCATGGTCCAGTGCCACCGACGGAGCTGCCATCAGCACCTCTTCCAGAAGTTGGCACGGGGCTTTGGTGATGGGATGGGATGCTCCAGTAGAAGTACACCCGTAGTTTTCATCACAAATAAAACAAAGAAACATGGATAAACTCTCCTCTGGTGCCAAATTGTAACCCCAAGAGTGACTCCATGGCTGTAGTTCCAGCTGGCAGGGCTCCAGGAAGTCTTCCTAGGGCAGATGGGTGCAGAAGTCAGTGGCCCAGGCAGCTGTGGGTGCTCACCCACATGCTGTCTGGGTGACAACCCCATCACTCACCCTGGGAGGTGCTGATGCCGGTCACAGCAGGTCCCAGTTCAAACGGCCTTTCCTCCAACTCGGATTTGACACTGAAAAGAGGTTGGCCAAGAATGATTCGTCATAAACAAAATGAATTCACTGGGGAAAACCTCTCTTCGAGTACCACAGAGCTCCACGGCCCCTCCTCCAGGATGATAGGCTCCAGGAGCATGGAACATGCAGGACGGGGCAGCCTGGGCACCAGACAGCAACACCTTCCACAGGGCACAAGTGCTGCAGCCAGCCAGACCACTGGGACTGACCTGCGGTGGACACCAAGGTCCTTCTGCTGTTGGTAGCATCAAGGAGCACGTCCCTCGGAGCAGGACTGGAACCTGGAAGAGTTGGGCTGGGAGGATTAGTCCCCCATGAAATGGTCACTCCAGGAAAATCCCCTTCCCAGAACCACAAGGACTACCGCCTTCTGGCACAGCTGGTGTCCCCAGTCAATTCTTCTATGGATGTGTGGGTGACAGTCCACCAGATGACATGTCCTGGTAAAAGTACATGCACCTGACAACTATCCACTTCCACCTCTGGAGAGAGCTGGCAGCTGGTTTTCAGTGGTTATTTGCTTTTGGTGTTGTGGCTGTTGCTGTTTAGTTTCATTATTTTTTCAGCTCCTCTTGTGTGAACTCTATTCAAATGTTTGGGGCATTCTTTACAATCGAGTCAGGAACATGTTCCCTCAGCCTCCCTGGCAGTGGGGAGCTAGCATTTGACCAAGGCCTCGCCAATGGTGCCTGTTCTCAGAGGTGGGCAAGGTCTGAGCTTGGATGAAGGATCGGCAGACACTAAGTGTCCCTGGACCCACGGATACACAGAGTCAATTTGGGAGCTGTCCTGGGGCAAATCCTCTCTCCATTTACATACCAAGGGAGGTAGTGACACCAAAGTCCCTTCCCCAAAGTTCCATCGGGGCCAGGGAGCTCTTCAACGTGAGATTTGATACCGAAAAAGAAGTGCACCATGTTTGTTTCGTCACATATAAAGCGAAAATAACATGGGCAACTTCTTTTCAGGTACCAGAGATAAGCACTTCCTCCCCTCCAGCTGTGTACCTGGGTGGGAAGGGATATGGAGGGTTATGGCCTGGTGGCAGAGCTGGGGCAGACACCACCAGTGAAACTGTGCTCAATTACAGGTGAAAGCAACGGGCATCTGCTCACCCTGGAGGAGGCGGGCAGCGTGCTGCGAAGCCTGTGGCAAGCTGACACTGAGCAGGGGCCAGCTGTGCAGCTGTCTCCACGGAGAAAGCAAACCCACCCCAGACTCGCTCTGCTCCAGGGTCCCAGGAAGTCTTCATGGGCAGAATTCAACAATTAGGGCAGAAGGGTTCCAGAATAGGTACTATCAACCCTGCAAATGCTCATGGAGAGCATCACTTCAGAGAAAACAGGATGGTCCTGCACCCTCAAATAGAAATGAGTCAGTGCTTCCAGGAAGTCCTCTTCTCGAGAGATGGGAAGATGAGGATATTGAATTAGGTGAACCCGCTCATCCGTGTGCCTTGCGTGGTCCTGATTGCCGCATCTGCTCCCTAAGGTGTTCCCCAGTTCCTTGGAGCCGTGGTTTGGTTCTAAAACACTGACAGGCCAGAGTGACTTGTGACAAATACAGTAATCCCACTGCAGAGAGCCAAGAATGGCGGGGACAAGGAAATGACAACAGCGTCCCAAAGTCAGCATCACGTGCAGGAAGTCCTCCCAGGGAGAGGCAGATTCTGAGGGAGAGTGGGTCAGGGGAGATGCTCTGGGGTCCACCATCCTGCAGGTCTTCTGGACAGGACCCAGTGACCTTTCCCTAGACAAAAAAACACATTAATTGTGCATTACTTGTCATATATAAATTAAACAACTAGTTTTAGTTTAGTTAACTAAAATTAAATGCTTTTAAAGTACAAACACAGTTAAGTCCACATGAAAAAGTCATCTTTCACCAAAATCCATCTGCAGAAAGAACACCGACGAGAGTCAAATGGCGAGAAACACGTCACTGAAAGAATGCAGGTGTCTCTAGTCTTCCAGTCACACTGACAGCAGTGTGGCATCGCCCGTTTATATCACAAGAAAGATAAAGGCCAACTCAAACTTGTTTAAACAGTAAAGGGGTGTACAGACTTACGTAATTGAAAAGTACAGATGCAGGCAAGCTTCAGGCAGGGTTTGATCCAGGGCCTCAAGCAATATCACCTGGTTCCCCTCTAGCTTTCCATGCATGGTACAAGTCTCCCCTTCTGTGTGTGCACAGCCCCATGCACTCTCCTTTTGGTCCTTAAATGGTGTTGTGTCCTTAAAAGCTCACCTTATCACACCATAGAGCACAAGGAAACAGGGAGAGTCTGATCTGGCAGTTCTCACAGGAAAGGGAGAGATAGTTCCTTTCCCAGAAGCCTCAGCAAACCTCTCCTTGCATCCCATTGGCCCAATGGAGGGAGGGGCCCAACTTTGAACCAATCCCAGGGGCAAAGGGGAGGGATCAAGAGGGGGACACAGCAGGAAGTGGGGAGCTTCATAAGGAGAGTCAGGAGAACTGGGGAAGGGATAGAAGGTGCAGCGTGGTGAGATCTTGACTGACATCCACTACAGGGCCAACACCCCCCACCCCGAAGTTGGCACCGGAACCAAAAAGTCTTCAAGGCAGAATAGGATACTGAAAAAGAAGTGCACCGCGAATGTTTCGTCACAAATACAGCGAAAAAGACGCGGGCAACTTCTCATTAAGTACCGCATGTCAGCGCCGTGGAGCGGTCGCTCCTCCACAGTTGGCATCACGTCCGGCTCCCTGAGAGCAAGTGGGTCCTGCTGCCGCACCAGGTGATGTGACGAGGGAAGCCTTGCTCATGACCCCGCCATGCATCTCAGAGCCCTCCCACAGGCGCGCCCCACGCACATGGCACTGGGCCCAGGAGGACTTGGGGGAAGAATGTGGATAATTCATTGGTTTCCTTTTTGTTGTCAGGTCTTCTCAAGAACCACAGAATGACAATGACACAGAAACACCGATTTTCCTTCCCAGAAGTCCTCCTGGGGATACACGGGAGGGACGAGGAGAGTCATAATAACTCCCCAGCTATGTGGTCGACCACCCACCCTACTCCCCGCCACCCTTAGAGGGGCAGACAGCAACATGCCTTCTCTGATGGAGCCCCAGGCCAAGGAAGTCTTCCTAAAACAGGCACCAGAAGGGATGTTTTTATATTCCTCAAAAACAGAAAGTGCCTCTTGGACAACACTGATCAGATGAGACGGAATGACCATGGGCCCTGACACAGCATCCCCCTGGTTCACCAGCCTTAGCGCGAGAAGTGCTCCCATGGCAGATCAGAAACAGACGTTATTAGTTACGAATGAATAATGAATAACACCCAAGTTCTCAGTTGGCCCCTGTGGACACTTGACTTGGCTCCAAATCCTCACCCATCCCTGCATCCACCCACCACCATGACCTCCTCATGGGTGGGGACCTTCCCTCCCCTTCTCTTTGGGTTTAGCCATGTGACTAGCTCTGGTCAATGACATGTGGGCAGCAATGCGCCAGTTCCCAGCCTCAGCCTTAAGAGGCTGAGCGTCTCCACTTACTTTCTTGTGCCTCTGCCATGGCCATGAGAACAGCATGCCAATCAGCCCAAGAGGAGGGTGACAGAAGAGGAGTCCCACCATCACCATCCCTTGCAGGGTGGGCTTCTCCCAGAAGTTGTCCTAAGTGAGAAAAGGATACTTAGGGTTAGTGGACCAGAAGAAAAACGTCCTGAACAGAATGTGTGCTCTCAGACAAAACAACCACTTCTGCACCTCTCCACTGATGACTCTGATGTCCCTCCCCTGAAGCGGTGTCACATTGGGATGCATCTTAGGCAGGGACTGATGCTTGGACACATCTGATATTTCTGGGTTCTCATTAAGTCAAGCAAAGCTGTGCAACAGATACAGGGTTAAGCACCAAGAAACCTCCTTCCCCAAGCAGTGAGCATGGACTCACCATCTGCAGGGAGGGCTGGAGCTGGAGCTTAAGTGGCCCAGGAGGCGCACACCGTGGCCACACTGCAAGCTCCTCGGTCTTCACAATCGCTCACCAGGAGTGGGGCCAACACCAACGGGCCTGTCTGGAATCTGGCTTCACATGCGGGAATCCTCCAGGGTGGACTTCCCTGCTGAAAAGAGATGACCACGCAACACCCATCACACGTGTGGCGAGCTCATCAGCCTTTTCCCGGTACCGCAGAGGACAGTCCGCATGACAACCACAGATGCTCCTGACATTAGCACCATCTCACACACGTCACCCCCCCAACCCTCCCAAGGGTAGACTGGGTCCCCCACCAGGTGACACACACGTGCTGCCTTCCACATGTGCTGTGAGGCGGCTGCCCCTGCTGGGGCACTGGCGCCAAGGCCTCCTCCCCGACACTGACTGTGGCCAGGCCAGCAGCCCTCCCCGGCTGGATCTGACACTGAAAGAGATTACTTGCTGAAAATTGCTTATATTTATTTTTGAAAGGTGGGGGGAGCCCCCCAAAGAACACCCCCTCTTTTACTACTGCAGATTCTCCCACTGGCCCCACAGCCTCCCCCGTCTTCTCCAGAGTTGCCAAGTGCACCAAGCTGTCATCCCACAGATGGACTGGGCGCTGGTGGATAGTCAAACGGGTGACCTACAGCATAAATGAAGTGCATGTCACCGGTCTACCATCCCCTCAGCTACCCTGGTGAGCAGCTGGCACTACTGTCACTTCAATGACGATGCTGGCGTGTCCAGAAAGCCATCCGAGCAGGACTCACACTGAAGAGCCACCACCCTCCATGAGTCATCAACGAGACCAAAACCACACGAGCAGCCTCCCTCCACCACAGAAACACGGCCCTTTCCCAAGCGTGGCTTCCCTTCCACGGAGCCCTCCACAGTCGCGCTGGGTCCGAGGGCCACGCCGCCGTAACACGCGTCACACAGTCCGCTTGCTTGAGCCTACTCAGAGTGGAGCTGGCAACGTC
Source organism: Lepilemur ruficaudatus (assembly GCA_963574885.1). Taxonomy (NCBI): domain Eukaryota; kingdom Metazoa; phylum Chordata; class Mammalia; order Primates; family Lepilemuridae; genus Lepilemur; species Lepilemur ruficaudatus. The sequence continues at coordinate 55,951 of CAUYRT010011932.1, read as the reverse complement.
CCTTCCCTGAAGGCTGCATCAGGAACAGGAAGTGCCTCCAGGGCGGGATTTGATACTAAAAAAGAGGTTTCCCGTGTATGTTTCATCATAAATAAAGAGAAGACAACACGGACAACCTCTCCTTCGAGTATCGAAGATTAGCACTGATCAAAAAACAAAAAAAAAAACAAAAACAAAACCGCCGAATCTTCGCCCATGTTGATGTCACTGCACCGGGTAGACCAGATGTCACATGTCTTATATAAGAGGAGAGTCTGGTTCAATGGTCCCAGGGTGGTTCCTGGAGGTGAGCCACAAACCCTTTAAGACTTGATATGGAAAAGAGGTCGCCTATGAAGTACTTTCCACCAACACAGAGAACGATTTGTGTACAACCTTTCTGCAGGTCTTGGAGCCTTCTGGGTGGTGGAACCAGGGTCTCCTTCTGGAAGTCCCTCAGGCCTCGGGAAGCATCCCCACGAATACTGGTTTGCATCCCGAAGTCAGTGCCTCGGGAGAGTTCTTGAATAAATCTCCAGTTCTGTGGTCAAGAGGCAGATGGCTTGACCTGCAGTTAGCCGACACCCCAGCCCCAGTGCAGCCAAGGGTCCAAGCAGCCTCCGGGTGAGTTGTGACTCTAAAAACAGATGTAGGGTATCGGGTAAGGAGCAAGCAAGCCGAGCGCCCATCACAGCCTCCCGCAGAGGCCGGGAGCAGGCAGGCCCTTGCCCTTCGGTTCAAACCACACCTGTGCCTTCCACTTCACTCCGCAGACTTAAGGAATCAAACAAGTTTCATCTCCTGAAATTAGCTCATCAAATGTTTGTGCCAATTCTGGGTTGGCTTTTCTGTTTGCCATAAAATCCCCTTGACCGTAGTTTTTTGCCTTACAGGGGCAATACTGATCCCTTTGACTACTTTTCATTTCAGCAGAGAGTTCGACCAGCCCTGGCGGACTGGAGAGACAAGAGTCAGGAATCAGGGGTCAGAAAATTCCAGAGGCAACAGCACACTCACTGATGTCACCTTTCTTCCACTTTCCTTCTCTTTCCCCTCTTTTAGGGCTCTTTTTAGGTGGGAGCAGTGGTGCGTGGGCATCAGCTAATGTGAAAGGTTGGTTGTGCCAGTCTCTGCTGCTCCCACGTCTGCTCTGGCTCTAATCAAGTAGGATTGAAGTGGAAAGACCTGGTCCTTCTCCAAACTCAGTGCCCTCCACCCTCATAAGCCCCTTTGCCAACTGCCATAGATGAGTCCAGAACCCAGAGTCACAGCCTACTGCCACCAAAACAAATGCACCATCAGCAACCTACTTCTGTGCCTTGTCTTTAGAGCTGGCTGAAAACCACTCCTTCCCTAGAGGCTGGCATCGCCTCCACCAACTCCTCCTGAAAGGACTGAGCACCAAGCAGTACTGCCAGACAGGACAAGCAGAGGAAGGGAATCCACACCTGGGCCCCCTCACCCTGGATGGGGGCTGACAACTTCCATCCTCAACGTCAGCATCGCCTCCTACGGGTGGATTGGACACAGTGGTCAGTGGACCAGGTGTGTCCCTGGTGAAACGCACACCCTGTGGTCAGCCGTCCACTCCCTTCTGCTGGATCAGGGCTCATGACAAAGTGCCTGCCCTCAAGCTGGCATAATATCAAACGCCAACTTGATATCATATTACCAAATTTTAAAGACCAAATTTAAAATAAATCAACTCCAGAATCCTTGTTAGAAATAAACAAGGTCCCATGCCAGGCCAGTGCCAGGGACCCCCAAGGTCTCTTTTTGATCTCAGAATCAGCTTTTCTTCCCTGAGGTGTCATTACATCCAGAACACGCTTTCAGAATCAACAGGAGGCTAAGGGGCAGTGGGTGAGAACACCTGTATCGTCCACCAGCCCTGCCTCCTGGAACACGGCATCCACCCCCTGTGGGTTGGGCTGACTCCAAGCCCATCAACGAAGGTGGCAAAGACCAGACACCCCTCCAAGGCAGGGCTGGCTGCTGTACTAGCCTGGCATGGGTGATTCACCAGGAGCAAGATGAATGCAGCCATAGGTAACCTACCTGCACAGGCCAAGGCGTGGAGCTGTCATGCTGATGCTGTCCTCCCCAGGGTGGCACCACATTGAGAAGTTCTCCTAAGAATGGATCAGATACTGAGGGTTAGTGGAGTGGGGGCCAAAAGTCAGAAGCACGGGACATGCTTTGTGGTCAACGACTTATTCACGTCCATTTGCTTATGCCCATACGGCCCCGCCCCTGAAGCTGAGGTCTGGACCAGAAGGCCTCCAAGGTGGGATTTGATACTGGAAAAGAGGTTAACCAGGTGTGTTTCATCCTCATTAAAGAAACATAATCCCAGAAAACCTCTCTTCAGGTACCACCAAGTAACACTGACAAGAACACCATTGATTCGTCCCCAAACTTCATGTTCAGTCCTGGAAGTCCTGTAAATATGGATTGGACACTGAGCGTTAGCAGAACAGATGGCATCAGTCAAAGTAATAAGGCACAGGCTTTGCAGTGAACCACAGAGTCCCGTCCCCTGGACGGGAGCTGACAGTAACACCCTTCCCTGAAGCTGAGGTCTGGACCAGGAGGCCTCCAAGGTGGGATTTGATACTGGAAAAGAGGTTAACCAGGTGTGTTTCATCCTCATTAAAGAAACATAAACCCAGAAAACCTCTCTTCAGGTACCACCAGGTAACACTGACAAGAGCACCACTGATTCTTCCCCAGACTTCACGTTCAGTCCCGGAAGTCCTGTTAAACACGGAATTGCACGCTGAGCGTTAGTCAACTTGCCAGAGTAAGCCGTTAGTTGGAGGCGTGCTTTCGTCAACCATCCACCCAAGTACCCCAGTGGGGCAGACCCCACGGCACGTTCCTGCATCGGCATCGTGGCCGGAAGGAGGCGCTACTGTAAGAGGCTGGTCACAGCTGTCACATTTACGGTTAACCTCTGGGGCCATCTCAGCGACCAGAGACAGCACAGATGCCCCACGCCGGGGCTGACTGCGCCCGAGGCCCTCCCAAGGGCTCAGTGACACTGAGGTCGGGCCAGGTGACCTGTGTCGTAAATAAAGTGCACACACTCCGGTCAGCTGATCACTCGAGTACTTCAGGACGGTGTAGACAGCACGCCCCCGCCCCTGCATTTGGATGGCTCCACATTTAGGAAACCCTCCAAGGAAAGCGACAGAACTAACAAGTCCAACTGGGCCATTCCGGCACGTGAGTCGCGCACGCCTGGCGGATGCGTCTCTTCTGGGCTCTGGCAGAGTGCAGTGGCCCCACTGGTAATTACCAGTCTCTTTCCCCAATAGTTGGCACCTCTTCCAGGAAGTTCTCAAGAGGGTATTAGATACTGAGGGTTAGTGGACCAGGTCACAAACGGCTCAAATAAAGCGTGTGCTCTCTGGTCAACCATCTCATGTATCCAGACACGCGATGACGCCACGCTCCTGGTCTGCAAGTTACCCTTGCCCTCGAAGCCGCCAAGCCAGAGCAGTTTGCTGAGAAGAAGGCTGCCACACATGAGTTATTGTCACACGCAAGACAGACACACAACAGCCCCTGCTGGGTGCACCGAGCACACACCTGGCACCGCACCCACAGTCGATGTTAGCTCCGGAAAAGCTTGCAAGGCGGGATTAGATACCGCAGAGAGGTCGACCGTGTAATGTGCGCCATAAATAAAGCGAACGCGCCACGGACCACCTCTCTCCAAGTACCAAGCAGCAGAGGTGCTGACGCCATGACATTGGCTCCTCCTCACAGCGGATATCACCTCCTGGAAGTCTTCCAAGGCGAGATGTGATATTGAGAAGAAGTAGACCATGTGTCCTACGTCACAAATAAAGCGTACACACCATGGTCAACCGCATCTTCAAATACCATGAAGTGATGTTGACCCCTGCCTTTCTGCCCTGAATTTGCTATCACCTCCAGGAAGCCCTCATAATGTGCACCATGAACCATAAGCAGCTGACAAACATGGCAATGACCACAAACCCATGGCCAATGCCACTACCACCTGCAGTATGCCCTGTAAGGCTGGGATCGGGTGCTGAGGACCGGCTGGGGGACCAAGTGGCCAATGCCACGAATGAAGCACATGGTCTGTAGCCAACCACCTAGTGATCTGTGCTGGACAGTGCCCACCACACCGGCCTTGCTCTCAAGTTGGCATGGCCTCCAGGAAGCCCCTGAGGCTGACTGGGGCTGAGAGTTAGTGCATACGTCGTAAACAGGACGTACGCCTTACGGCCTACCCTCTCTCCACATACTGCGCCATGCTGCTGGAGCCAGACCGCTACGTCTGCCACGACGTTGGCTCTGCCTCTGGGAAGCCCTCTGTGACTGAGTTTGATACTGAGAAGATGCGCACCATACTACCTACAACACAGAGATGGCGCGTGTGCTGTGGTCCACCACCTTTTCGGGGACCTTGGAGAGGGCAGGTGTCGGAAATGGCATCGCTCTTCTCCCTAGCATCCCCCACAGGAAGCCCTCTGAGGCTAGATGCAGCGCTGAGAGGAGGCCACCGTGCAGTGTCTGGTACAGACGCGGTGGAAGGAGGACAGCAGAACCCCTCAAGGACCTGAGTGGAGAGGACGTCGGAACTAGTGCTCCACCTGACACTCAGTGCTGCCTACAGGAAGCCCCACGGTGCATCCGCTGTCATACAAAGGTGACCAAGTGGCATGCGCTGTGGGTAGAACACATGAAGCATGGCCAACTTCTGCTGAGCACCCTGAGGCAGCGCTGCCACCAGAACTGGTGCCTCATCTCCTGAGGTTGACACGACCTCCCTGGACACCTTCGAGGCCGCTTTGATACTGAAAAGCAGTAGACCATGTCACATATGTCATTAAGAAAACGCATGCAGCGTGGCTGGACCCTCCTCAGGTACCGCGAGGTGGGTCATGACACCAGAGCCAGTGCTCTGTCTCTGAGGCCGGCGGCGTCTTCGGCAAGTTCTCCGAGGCTGGCCTGGGGACAGGGTAGAAGTGGGCCGTGGAATGCGCTTAATCTGTAAACATACATGACGGGGTCAGTCAGATCTTCCTGGAGGATCAGTGCTGAGTCCAGACTGGGGCATCTTCCCCCAGGACGGCTGGACTTGATACGGAAAAAAGATAGACTGTACACGCATCGTCAGTGACAAAAGCGAGTCAGCGTGTCTTCAAGTACCTGGAGTGGCACCACGTCCTGCGCCCGCACCTGCCCCCACGTGGCCCACTGTCCCGCGGCATCCGAGGACGGCTCTGAGGATGGTAAGAGGCAGACCATGCAACATCCCTCGTTCAGGAACATTCGCGGCAACAACCACGGTTTCTTCCAGTACCGCGGGGGTCTGTGCCAGGGCTGGATGCGGGACCCTCCCTGGAGGCCGTGGCTGTGCGGGGAAGGCCACGGAGGCTGCGCCGCGCGCTGAGGAGAAGACCGTCTCGCATGCATTGACAGAGAACGCACACGTCTAAGAGTCCCGCGCTCCACCGAGCCCCGCCGCGGGCAGGGTGCTGGGACCCGCGTCTCTCGGGCTCCGGGCTCTCCAGGACGGTTTGGACGGCTGGGCTGGATACCAAGAAGCGGTTTACCGTCCCACATACATATAGAAAATGTATGTGGGACGGTAAACCATTTCTTCAAGTACCGCACGGCGGCAGCGGTGGCTGGAAGGCGGCTCACGCCACGACGTCGCCTCAGGGCGCCTCGTCAAGGCTGGGTCTAACGCAGAGGAGAAGCAGGTCACGGCGTCTGCTTGGCAAGAGCGGCGTGGTCAAGCAGGTCATCGGACGCCGTGGAACAGCGCTGCTTCAGGAGAGGACCCAGCTCTCCTCCCCAGAGATGGCGAGATTTCCCAAGGTGGAACTTGACACAAGAGGAGGGACATTACGTCATTTCGCATCATGCAGAAAGAAACATGCCCTACAGAAAACCGTCTCTTGGCGCGTCGTGGAGAAGCCTCAGCGGTGGGTCCCCTGGTGCCTCCCCGAAGACCGCGTCGTTTGCAGGAGCCTCGGGGATGGATTTGATACTGAGGGTTAGTGGACCGTGTTACATACGTCACAGATAAAGCGTACGCTATACGGTCTACTATCTCTCCAAGTACCACACAGAGACGCCGAGGACAGAGGCGAGGACAGTCGGGAAAGCTCTCCGAGGCGTCCGGCTGGGTGGGATCAGAGCGTGGGGCGAGCACAACACATGCACCATGCGACAAGCACACACAGGCTAGGAGCCTCGTCTTCACGGTCAGGGGTCTATGCCGACGCTGGAACCAGTGGCTCATCCCCAAAACTGGCAACTCCTCCAGGAAGCCCTCCAAGGCTGGAAGTGCCATCGGGCAGAAGTGGACGATGATACAGATCTCATCATTCCGTAAATACTGAATAAGTGCCTACTGTACACCAGGCACTGCTCGGGTGGGTGGGCACAGTGGGAGGGAGGGCCTGGCATGTGGCTCACAGAACAGCGGGGAGAGTAAGGAACAAAATCAGAGACACAAAGCGGCCCGTGTGCATCCAAAAAGAGTATCTGTCTAGTGAGACTGAAAAGGCCAAGCGAACAGCACCAGGGCACGGAAGGCCCAGGTCCTATCTCTTTGTGAGCCCCAGGCTTAGGCGTAAAAATATGAAGCCACAAGGCAAGACCGATGGCCATAACTGCCTCAAAGCCAGGGGCATTTCCAGGAGGTCCTCTTGGGCTGGACTGGACTCTGAGCAGTGACCACCGTGCCATCTTTGTAAACAAAGCAGGTGTTGCTTTGGTCAGCCGCCTCCCTAAGGTCGGAGCCACGATCTCACCCCCGCACCTGACACTACCTCCAGCACCCCCCGAGACTGGCTTTGCTATGGGGGAGGGGCGGGCATGAGCATCAGCATGGGAAACTTCAACACCAAGAAGCGGCTCTTCCAGGTCACACAGCAGGATGGAGGCTAGACTGGTGGGTCCCCCTGGAGGCAGCACTGTCTCCACGAAGCCTTCCAAAGCTGGCTGGGCTACTGGGAAGGGTGGACCACATTACAGACATCTCCCCTTGCCCAAATGCCACACGGCAAACCATCTCTTCAAGTACCATGGCTGAGGCTGGAACCGGTGTCTTTGCCCCCAAGTTGCATCACTTCCAGAAAACTCCCCAGAGGGAGCATTTAATACCCAGAAGAGAGAGGCCTCGATGCACGAGTCAGACATCAGCCACAGGCAACGGGAATCACCATGGAGCCGTGCTGAAGCTAAACCCAGTGTTCTCTTCCCTCAAGTTGGCAACACCTCCGGGAAGCCCTCCGAGGACGGATTGGATACTGAGAGTTAGTGGACCATGTTACATAGGTCAAAAATCATAACGCCTACGTTCCATAGTCTACCATCTCTTCAGGAACCGTGGAATGGTGCTGACCCCAGAACCAGGGCCTTGTCCCTGACGTTGGCGTCACTTTCACAGAGTTTTCTGAGGCCTGATTTGGCATTAGGAAGCAGGCACGTGGTGAACATAAACAACCCCTCCTCAAACGTGGGGAGTGGGGCTGACGGGGAAGGGGCGCCTCCCCTGGAGCAGCGTCTGCTCTAGGAAGGCCACGCCAGCCCGGAAAGCTTGAGACCGGGCGACCACGCGCTGCTGGCCGTGCCTCGTCCACTACGCGGCCGGCTATCTCTCAGTCAACGTGAAGGGCAGCGGTCTGCTCTGCACGGCAGACCAGGACACTCTAAGGGCAGAGCTTGTCACATGGAAGGGGATCCCTCGGCCTCTAGGTAGTGACCTGCCCAAGCTCACCCAGGCTACGTGGTCCTCACCACGCCCCACGCCACCCTTGTAGGCCCGAGCCGCAGGGCTGAGTGGGTGGGGGTCCTGCAGCTCCTCCTCCTCCCGGAGGTCTCCCCTGAATGTCTCCACCCGTCAGAGCCCAACTGTCAAAACATCACCCCCTTTGGCATGAATGTGACGTGAGGCCCTGAGATTGGCTAGTGTCCAAGGACAGGGCAAGGGCGTGGCTGTCCTCCAGAGTCCTGAAGCCCAGGGTAGACTGGGCCATCCCTGCTCACAATCCAGTTGTTGAAATCCTGCCTCCTTAGAATGGCGTCCAGGGCTTCGGCCCTCACGCCCACCATCCTCCCTGCTCCCTGCGTGCAGACCACCCAGGCTGACAGACTGCCCCCAGCGCCCCGGCGTCCGCTGCCTCTGCTCGCGCTGCTCCCCACGGAGCGCTCCCGTGCTCCCAAGCCCCAGCACCGCCTCAGCCAGGACCCTGACCACAGCCCAGCCGCGTTCCCTAGGCAGTCAGTCGGGGAGACAAACGCATGTTTATCAGACCTCTACAAGGTGCTGGAGCAAGGGCAGGAAAAAAGACACAATTTTTGCCTTCCTGTGGCTTCTGGCTTAGCAAGGGAAACCCACATTAAAATAATTACTGCAGAGAATCGGTTTCAAAATTAAAGGAGGCCAGAGTGTTGTGAAGGAGAAGAGGGCATTTAGCCAGAGGCTCTCGCCAAGCAGAGCGAGCTGCACAGAGGCTTGGAGAGAAGACGAAGGATGAGGACCAGGCGGGAGGAGAGGGAACAAGAGTGGACTGTGCGGGGGACAGCTGAGGACCCGACGGAGCACGGGCGGGGCGGACCCTGGGTCCGCGTGACCTGAGCCTGGGGAGCCAGAAATGAGCCAGAAACGGTCAAGAAGAGCCGCGCGGCGGTCAGATCTTTCAACGCCTCACTGCAAAGGTAAAAGATTTCGGACTCTATCCTCAGGCCAAGGGGGAGCCCTTTGGCTGGAAAACGTCACAGCGGGCTTCACCTTTCTCTAAAATCTCTGCTGCAGATGTGAAAAGGGAACCCCGCCGGGAGCAAGAGCGGGTGCAGGGGCAGAGTGCAGGACACGTGTTAGCAGGAGGGGACGAGAGGTGCAGGGGCAGGCCGGTTTCAGCCTGGAGGCGCAGAGCGTAGGAGCCAGGGAAGACTCCGGGGCAGGGGAGGCTGAGAACGGTGGCGGACGATTCCTGCGCAGCTGGTGGGACGGAGCCAAGCTCAGGGCCGGCGGCAGGCACTGCCTGCACCAGTCATCAGTGAAGGAGAAGCCCTGGGGAGGCGCACGTGGGCAGGGTAAGTTCATTTTGATGGGTTTTTCATTCTCTGCAGCCGTCACGGGAGAGGAGGTCACCTGGGTCTCCCCATGGGAGCAGAACCCTCTGGGGCAGGGAGGGGCTCAGCTCTGCATCCCCAGCGCCCAGCACGGGGCACGCAGGCCACAGAGTGGTGAGGAAGGAAGCACACACGATGCCAAAGGGCAGAAACGGACCCAGAAAGCACCCTTGTGTTCCTGGATAAGGTGACATAGGTCTGCACTAGCCTCTTGGATATCTAGAGAGACGAGTCCACCTTCCCACCCAGCCTCCAAAACACCCAGCTTGGGCCTCAACAGCTCCTTCTGACTTCAAATGGCTGGTGGCCGGTGGCCCTTCTCACGCACCCAGGCCCCAGGCTCTGCGCCACTCCCTCGTCCGTCCACCTTTGCAAAGCCGCATGGATGCACCCACTCACCCACGCGCCCCTCCCCTTCAAGAACCCACTCCTCCACGAGTCCGTGGACTTCCCGTCCTCTCATGGACTTGCCCAGGTGTCCTCTCAGATGCTCGGCCACTGACCCACTTTCGAGCATCTGCCCTGTGCCGAAGCTGAGCCGGACCCAGCGTTCCTGCCTTCCAGGGGCTCACAGTCCGAATGAAAGACAGATACTCAGCCCACACACTGACAAGCGATCACTGACGCACACAGAATAGTAGGATTTGGGGGCTACCGTGTCTACTGTCCAGAAACAGTCGGGGTCCCAGCTACGGCAGTGAGGCCCAGACCAAGAAGGCAAGGAGAGGCCCTTCGCGCCTCCAAAGCGCATGGCACAGGGCTGGGGGGAGGGTTGCAGAGGAGGCGGGGATAACACCCACTGACACCTTGGCATTCCGCAGGGCGTAAAAGCAGGAGGAAAGGGAGGGAGTGGATAAATACTAAACTGAGTTAGCTCACACAGGGCAAAGCCAGAGAGCATCATTTCATTTGTTACCATAGAGAAATAAGAGATGTAATGCGGTTTCTAAAAAACTGAAATGTAAGGACCAGCAGACACAGAAGCTGGCTGTGCACTTCCTCAATCACCGGAGAAAATTAAAATGAAAAAGGTAGCAGGAAAGAAAGGATGAAAAAAATAAAATAAGCATTCCTTACAATGTTTTTTAAAAGCCCAAACATGACAATCAAGGGGAAAAAAATGTAAATGGGTTATATGCCTTTAAAAAAAGAGTGGGGGAGGATTTTCAATTTGGATCAGAAGCCTCAAATTCAAACTGCATTGTTGTCTATTTGAGACACACTTTAAATAAATTAACTGAGAAAATTTCAAAGCCAAGGGATGGCACAGATAAACAGGAAGGCCTCAATTTCCATGCATTTGACTTCCAGGCAGCCCACACAATCATGCATTAACATCTCAAAGCCACAGAATCTATACAGCAGCTGACTGCCAGCCAGCTCTCCCGATAAACGGCACCCCCAGTTTTGCATATATAGTAATTTGTTACATTTCCCTGTGCAATTATTTCAATATTGCACTGCAGAGGCATTCAAATGGCACTCTCAGGGGTCTGTGGGGTCCCACAGGGCACTGTAAGGGGGTGCCCGGCACCAACAGCTTGGGGTCACTGCCCGGCTCCAATCAAGGCAGCTCTGATTTGATCTATTTCACTTATTGGAATTCTGAGTAATATTTGGTCTGAATAAGGGTTTGGCTGCATTTGAAAAAGAGTATTTAATTACGTTTTGCTCTTATTGTTTTATAAATAAGTGGAAAATGGAAAAATAAAGTTGCTGATACCTGTGGTAAGAGCACAGATCTCATATACACTTAAGAAATTAAGGCAAATGTGGAAATCATTAGGCAGACCCCACATGCCCAATCTTCAGCCTCAACAACTGAATTTAAGGCAGTCAACTGTGTTCGAAAAGAACAAAACTGAAGAACATCCGTGGAATGTTAGAAATTGCCTGGAAAGGTGCAGAATATTGAGCTCTGGAAGAGCAGAATTCTTTGGAACATGCAAGTCCCTGGTTCAACTTTCAAACAACACTTCGCCTTCATTACAGGCTTCCAGAAACAATTACACGAGAAAATAAGGTTACCTAATTTAGCAACACAAATAAAAAGAAAACAGATGTGTGTCCATAATTTCAAGTCATTAGACAGGTCGACGAAAGCCATCTCTCAGAGATGGAAGGTACAATCCACAACAAAGACATAGAATTCATAAACATTTTCATTAGAAATAAAGTAGCACCCCAAAATAGAGGGGAAAAAACAGAAACACAATTTCTAAAAACCCTCTCAGTCCTACATCAAAGAGGCAAAAAGTAAATGATAAACATACCTCAAATCTAGAGGCAACAACATACTTAACAGAGAAAATGAGAAATAAGGAAAAGACGCTCACTCACTTCATCAATGTTAGGTTACTCTTTCCAAAAAGCTCTAGCCAATGTAATACAACAAATAAAAACCAGATAGATGTTATAAACTATTGAGATTAAAACCATGGTTACTTATAGGTTACATAAGTATTTACTAAGAAAATCCAAAAGAATCGACTGAAAAGCTAATAAAACTAAATGTCTTTACATCAAAATCTATACCCTATAAACAAGTAGTACATCTTACTTTTAAAGGCCCACAAAACATTTACAAAATTGATTATATTATGCACAAAAATGGTACCAATAAATTCTCAAAGTAGAATTTATATGTCCACATTCTCTAGTCACAATAAAATATAACCACAATTGAATTAAAAATATAAACAACACACAACCTCTAAAAATCAGTTCTACTTTTGCACATTTAATTCACATAACCATTTCTTCTAAGAACACAAAGAAATAAAAAGCATAACAAATATTTTAAAATATTTAAAAGACTACGTATTATTAAAACATATGAAATGCAGTCAAAATTGCAACCAGAGGCAAATTCATATAAGGAAATGTTTTCATTAAAGAAGAATAACAACATGGGATATATGGACAGATAGAAAAAATAAACTTAAGGAAAGCAGAGGAAGGAATCAAAAAAGGCAGATATTATTTAATTTGAACACACACAGAAAACCAATTGAGTTAACAAATTATTCCAAGAACTTATTCTATGAAAATCTCTACAATAGATTCTCCTCTAGTTCATCTAATAAAAAAGAGATAAAGTATGCATACACAAAAGTGAGAATGACAAAGGTGATATAATCACAGAAATAGATAAAAATTCTAGTATAAGAGAATGCTATTCATAACTCTATCCTAATAAATTTCTTAAATCTCAGAAAAATAGATTATTTTCTAGTGTAAATTATAGCCTAAAATTGTTGAGAACTAACTATGTGCCAGAGACAGTGCAAAGTACTTTATCTCTTAATTCTCAGTTGGGCTCACTTGGGGCCCTTTTAGGCTCTCATTTTAACCATTTAACAAATGAGAAAATTAAGAATTAGGGAGGTGACAGAGCAAGAACTTGAACCCAATTTGTCTGATTTCAATGCATGCACATTTAAACACTGAGCCGTATTAGAAAAAGAAGCAAAAACTTTAAAGATGCAGAAAATCTAAAGATATCAATAAATACAGAAGAAATAGGAAATGTCAAAGATTTATCCCAGAACAGTTACATAGGTGAATTCTTTCAAGCTTTCATGGACTAGATCATTCAAATAATGTATACATGGTACAGAACATAGAAAAGATGAAATGCTCCCTAATTCATTTTACAAAGCCAACATAACTTTGACACCAAAATCCAGCAACAAATAGATTTGAAAAATCCCGAGTGAAATAGTGTGAAGCAATGTTGCAGTATATTAAAAGAACAGTACACCATAATCCAATTTGATCCAAAATGTTTCAGAGTTATGAAACACTATATCATAAGGTCAACAGAGAAAAACATGCATATCTCTATAGATGTCAAAAAAGCATTTCATAAAATTCTAACTCCATTCCTGATTTTAAAGTCATATATGATCTAGAAATAAATACTTCATTAGCATTATAAAAAATCTAGACTGAAAAAAATGACTTGTAGCCATACTTGACAATGAACTAGAAACAAGACAAGAATTCTATTATCAATAATTTAATGTTTTAGAATATCTAGCCAATATTATAAGACAAGAAAGAGAAATAGACAAGATAAAATGACAAAGAGACAAAATTTGTATTATATAGGTACGAATGACTCTATACCTAGTAATTCCAAAAATACTCAACTAAAAGTGTGGAGAACAAATTAGAGAATTCAGTCAACAGATAGCAACAATAAATATATAGATACTTTCCTACATACCAGTAATAACCAGTTAGAAAGTATAAAGAAAATGGATCAAATTCACAATAGAAGCAATACTTAATTCCTTAAAATAACATAATGACAAATTGTGCATTTGTCAAATTTGACAAATCATGAATACATATATACATAAAACTGCAAAATATCATACAAAACCAAAGTATCAACAAATATCAATTCTCTTTAAATTGACTTACAATTTTATAAAATTCCACAGAAAATCTTTATGGAATGTTTTTAACTTTTTAATATCACCACAATTCATCTGAAAGAATATACAAACAAAACTAGCCAAGAAAATCTTGAAAAATAAGAATGAAGGAAGACTATTGCTTCTGAATAATAGCACATTTTAACAATCTAATATATAAAACAAAGCAATACTGATATAAAAGTGACAAACCAATGGAATAATAGAAAACCATATCAAGAAACAAACTATAAAGGCATCTAGCATATTGTAAATGTAGAAATGAGACAATAGTTATTCCTCACAGTAATTAACTTTGTGGATTAAAGACTGAAATATAAAAGATAAAATCATGAAAGTACTAGAAAAACATTAAAATTTAAAAGAGCTTGCTTTGGGAAAGGCCTTCCTAAGCAAAAAGAAAAATGCAAATAAAGAAACTATTATGAAAAAATAGTGATAGATTTTTAGAACATAACAACTTTCAAAATAAAAAATAAAAAGCACATGAACAAAATGGAATGTCAAATGGCACCATGTGATTTAAAAAGTAACTATTCTTGTTAAAAGTGTCTTACAAAATAAACACACTAAGAGAAAAATGGATAAATGACTTGCAGTTCAGTGTGGTTAATTGAATGCAGATGCCTGTCTGCCCGCCTTGAAACTGTGCTAAGTGAGAGTGAAGAGTTTTTCATTTTGAGCATAAGCACACATAGGAACAACAATGAGGGGAGAACAGTGGTAACTGATTCAGACCAGGGAAAACTAAATCCTGAACTGGCAGTGAGAAAAACTGAAATAAAGCCCAGTGTATTCAGTGGAAACCACATAAGTGTCAGGAATTGACAATACCAGGGATGGCAGGAAAAGCTAGACCCAAATAAGATGAGTCAGCTGAAAGTCTGTTTAAGACAAAAGTAGATCCCACATTCCTCAACCACTGTGCAGAGCCCTTCCCAATCCTGAGAAAAGATTCAAAATGCATTACTTGAAGAAGGCAAAACAGAGGTATCTGAAGCAGAGACAGCAGGTGGCACTCTGGGAAGCTTGTGGAGGAGTACTGGGGTTCTCAATATGCAGCTAGACCTAAATAAGATGAGTCAGCTGAAAGTCTGTTTAATACAAAAGTAAATCCCACGTTCCTCAACCACTGTTCAGAGCCCTTCCCAATCCTGAGAAAAGATTCAAAATGCATTACTTGAAGAAGGCAAACCAGAGGTATCTGGAGCAGAGACAGCAGGTGGCACTCTGGGAAGTTTGTGGAGGAATATTAGGGTTCCCAATATCCAGCTAGACCTAAATAAGATAAGTCAGCTGAAAGTCTGTTTAAGACAAAAGTAGATTCCACATTCCTCAACCACTATGCAGAGCCCTTCCCAACCCTGAGAAAAGACTCAAAATGTATTACTTGAAGAAAGCAAGAGTCCAAACCAAAAAGAGGAAGAAGGCGGAATTTTTCAAGCTGGATATTGAGAACCCCAATATTTCTCCACAAACTTCCCAGAGTGCCAGAAGCCAGAAATATTCTTTCTAGAATGGAAACTGAAGAAGCTTATCTGGAGCATTAGAACATTCCAAAGGAAAAGAACTAAAAATGCTAAAAACTTGGGTTCCCCAATGGAAAGACCATCAGAATTTGGCTAGCGTAAAGCCCACAGTTTCACAAGGCCAAACCACATACTGAGAGCTTTCAAACAGCTCATTAATGTGTTTGTGTGTGTATGCTAAATATCTGTATCTATATCTATATCTATCTGCATCACCAGAGTTGAGGAAAGCATCTAACATACAGGTTAGAGACACACATACTTGGAAGAAGAAAAGAGAAGAAAAGCTTGGAGGCTTTGTAGGGAGAAGAAGATTTTTTCTAAAAAACTAAAAAAAAAAAACCCATCATTAATATTATCAAGGATATCAAAGAACAATAACATTCATGAAGCAAAATGTTAAATGTTATAGAATAAGTATAGAGTATAACAAAAATTTAAAAATTAGAGATATGAAAGCATAAATGGAAATACTTAAAAGATAAAGACAGGAAAATCTCTTAGAAAGAGATTGAAAATCAGAGGGAAAATATAGGAAGATTAGAGAACTAGTCAAGAAGGTCCAATATATGAATAATAGAAGTGCTAGGAATAAAAAAACAGATGTGAGAAAATTTTCAGAGCAATTACTCAAGAAAAATTTCTAGAACTGAAGGAAAAAAGTTTTTTAGATCCAAAGTACCTGGAAAAATGGATAAAGGTAGATTTACATCGTGACACATACTCATGGAATTTTAAAACACTGGAAGACTCTTGGACTTTTGGAGTCAGAAGAGCCCTGGATTTTATTTGTTAACCAGTCATTCACTAGCTGTGTGACCTTAGACAAGTTACTTAATCATTTAGAGGCTCTCTCAAAAATTAGAATATTATTACTTTTGCTAGAATTAAAAGCAACAAACAATAAAATAGAAAAATATAAGTAAACCACTGAAAGACAATGAGAAAATCCTATAAGTTCCAGAAAGGAAGGAAAAAAAGATCATATACGGGTGATGAGGAATCACAAGCCTTAAGACTTTTCACCAATAGCACCAAAAACTAGAAGAAGATAATTCACGCTTTCAAAATCTAAGCCAAAAAAAAAAAAACAAAAAACTAACTTAAAATTCTATACCCAGCCAAACTATCAATGTCAGTGTAGACTGGACATTTTCCTTTTTAGATGTAAAAAGTTTCCAAATATTTATCTCCCATAAACACTTTCTCCTGAAACTTCTAGAGGATATACTCTAGCAAAACAGAGGAATAAACCAAAAAGGATGATAACACGGAATTTACAAAATCAGGGATCCAACCAAGGAGAAGGGATCAAAGGAATCCCCAGACAGAGAATGAGGGAGAGATCCCCAAATGGCGGCAAGAAGCCCAAAGATCAACTAACCCATAACCAGACAAGCAGGAAGGCTCTAGGAAGAGATTTCTTCAAAAGGATAAAACACACTTTAAAAACATTTTTAAAATAATGTATTTGAAACTATTGAGAGACTTGGAACAAAGCAGCTGGGTTCATTTAAAAAACAGCAACAACAACAAATCAAAGAGAAAGAAAATAAAAACAAAGGGATAATTATCAACTCCAAAAGGAAAAAAATAAAGTTGTGAAAATTAGGTAAATAACCAGAATGCTACATTGTTCAGTTTTTAAGAGCGTTTCCACTCCTGTAAAAAGAATAAAAAGACAGACTCTGACTATCAATCAAACCCAAACCACCACCTAAGTATGTCGAGAAACCGGTCCACAGGAAGATGTGGGCTGGGGGCTGACGCCAAGAGCACGTGCGAAAGAGTTAAATCTTCGTCTTCCACAGTGGACAAGTCAAGACAATGCCCAAGCTTCAAAGAAAGAAAGAAAAGAAAAAGAAGGCGGGGGAAGGATGTTATTTAGAAATATGGATGCACGTGCCGCGAGAACAGTTAAAGGAGTTTAAAGCTGTTGTTTCCAGGGAGCGGAAGACGAGGGCGGAATTGGAAGAGCCGGAGAGAGAGAGCCGGGGCTGCTACCACCGCCTTGCACACCTGTCTGACTGCCACAGTGACGTGCATGCATGACTTTGACAAAAATTAAAACCAAATGACAAATGAAAGAGACCTGAACTGGCGATTCAGATACAGTAACCTAAAAAGCTAACGGGGAAAATGCCCTTTATCACACGTGATGACAAAACTGCAAATAAAAGGAATGAAATACCGCGTTTTGACAAATCAGCAAAGGTTAAAAACCTCGATAATTCCCAGAGAAACAGGCACTTCTCAAACTAATTCTGAGGATGTGAGTACGAAGTTTAAGGAGGGCAATTTGCCCATAAAATTCTCACACCTTTTGACACAATCATTCCACTTTTAGAATGAACTGCAGGAAACAAATCAAAGACATATGTAAAGATGGAAAAACAAAGATGCTCACCCCACACAGACAATCCAACTTTTACATTATCTAAATATACAATAAAAGCAAACCCATTAAATTAATTATAATAGAGTCATTTGCTAGAATCCTCTGTAACCATTAAAAAGCACAAGAAATTAATTAATGGCATGGGAAATGTTCAGGATACATAATTAGCTGAAAAAATAGGATGATGATGATGAACTTAATTAAACACACGCCCACACACACACATAATTTATGGAAGAAAACAGAAGACCAGAGGCTGGTCACCAAAATGTTGGCAATGGTCATCTTTGAGTGGTGGGCCTAGTGAGATTCTTATTCTTATATTAATATTTGTTCTTTTCAATATTTTACAAGCTTTTACAACAAACATGTGTCTCTATTTTAATGAGAAAAAATAACACTATTTTTAAAGATTATTATGTGCAATAAATTATAGTTATTAGCTTAGGTTCTTTCATGGGAAAAAATTGCATGGCTCCTGTGTATTGCATTCTCCATTATGGTAATGAGTTAGCAGAATGCAATTATCTACATAATTTTTAAAAGAGACTTTGGGCAAGGGTGTGAAGGTCACCCTGAGCCCCGTCTCAAGCTGCCAAAAAGGACTCTGGCATCTGATCAGCTGCAAATTCAACACGACCTCCCACCACTTGGGTGGGACCAGAGATGAAAGCCTTCTCTGGCCAGCCTGCCCTCCACTCAGAGAATTAGCTGTCAGAAATGACCAGCCTCTGCTTGCCAAGGCTCCGGGTTGGCAGTACATGCACTCTGGCCCTTCTCTGAGGCCACCACACGCACCCAAGCCCTGTCAAAAGCCCATCTTTGACTGCCTATAGTCATCCCATCACCCAGACCAAGTCTGGCCCTTAGTCACAGGTGCACAAGCACTTTACAGAGTTTACAACCAGGAAAAGCAGAGCTCACCCAGCAAAGCGAATGCTGCGCCCACCACAGCTGTCCTCCTGGCAAGCCTGGTGCTCGAGCGGCCACACCTCCGCGGGCTCCATGCAGAAGCGCCTGAGACAAGAGGGGTGAGTCACAAAACAAAACCCAACCTGTCCACGCACACATCCGACCAGCAGAGTGAGGGGAACTTGGAAACGTTCACTGCGAGGGTGCTTTGGGAACGGCGGATTACTGGGCCAGAGACGGCTCCTGCCCTGGGATACTCAAAGTCAGTGTGAAGTGGACATCCACGGACCCGGACATCCACGGAGAGTGGTGGATGGGGTGCGTGAGCGGGTCTGGGCTGGGGCCTGGGGTGTCAGGGAGGTCTTCAGAGACAGAGAGGTGACAGGAGGTGTGAACCAAGGAACTGTAAGAGACTCAGTGAGGCTGGAACGAGAGGGGAGGGGAAGGGACATGGGGCCCAGTGGGACAGAGTATGCCTTGGGGCACCGAGAGCTGGGACCCTGCAGAGCCACAGGAGGTTTGAAGCAGTGCGCTGGCAGCTAGGAGAGCAGGCAGAGGGCTGTCAAATCGGGCCAGAGGCAGAGGATGGGACCTTGGCAAGGGCAGCTAGAAGGAAGAGAGGGGGAGGGATGGAGAGATGTTCCGGCCTCAGCACTGACGGGACGCGGAGGCCGGGTGCTCACAGAGGGCGGAGGAGGGGAAGGAGACGCAGGTGACCTCGCGGTCAGCACTGTCAGGGCCATTTCTCAAGGTTTAGCAATAACGTGACTGGTCTAAACCTCAGCGCATCCATCTACTCGGCCAAACCTACATACCCTCCTGTGTTCCTTTATCTCAACAAACTGAGACACCCTGAGAATTGGGCTGGTCAGTCTTTATTCTATGACACCAGTCAATATTGGCCCATGAATGGCTCTTTTATTGTGTCATCTTCATTTAACTTTTTAAGGACTTCATGCCCATGCATAAGCCCACCCTCCAGCCCGGAGCTGGAACACCAGCTACAACTGACACTCACCTGGGTCTTCTCCCTGTGCTGGGTCAACGTTGCACACAGCCAGGGGCAGGTGCTTCCCGCAGGCTCTCACGTCTGCGGCCCTGAGGCCCAGCGGCCACGCCCCATCCTGGATGCGGCACTGGGCGTCTGCGCAGCCACCGCCTGGCTCGCATCGGCGTGGTGCTGGACGCGCCACTCTTAGCCCCGGTGCTGAGAGAGAAATGGGCTGGTATTAACACCAGATCGACACCCACCCGGGGCGCTCCCTGCGGTCAGGAAGCGGAGTTCGGGGGAAGGGCACACCAAAGGGGAGGCTCTGGAGTCGGGGCAAACCGAGGCGGCCACGGTGGCCCTGTACCCACACCGGGGGACACAGAGCGGCTCCGCTGGGCTGGGCCGGAAGTGGCCCCGAGCGACATGTTTGGAAACATGCTGCTTGGGGAGACGGGACCAGAGTTTGCGGATGCTTCGCTGCGGGGCTCTATGAAAGACCCCAAACTGGTAACCTGGGCCAGGAAAGTTTGTGAAGCTCTTTGTGCTGACGAGCAAACCACAAACACGTGCTGCAGTGCTCTCAGGACCGAAGCCTCTCCCAGGAAGGAGGCCCGGCTCACCGACAAGACGTGGGACAAGCAGGCCCCGCACACACAGCGCCCCTTCTGCTCCAAACTCTCCGCCCGTGTGTCCCAGGCCGGGGGACCAGGGCTGGGGCCGCTGCGGGGACATGAGATGGATGCACCCTGGACCTGGAGGCAAGGCTGGGCTCCCTGCGCTCATCTCAGCCTCAGTTTCCTTCTCTGTCCAGGGGGCCAACGGCCTAGCCCCTGCCACGCCAGGGGCTTCAATGAAGCAAACGTGACAGCAGCCACCAACTCAGCCAGCTATGGGGAGGGCAGAGGGCAGAGGGCTCCTGGGGACGGGGCGGGAGTGGGCGGGGTCCCGAGTGGCCCCTGCCTCCCCTCCTCCAGCTCACACAGCCCATTCCGTTCCCCTGAGCCCAACTGCACACACAGCACAGCCACCGCCTTAAGAGGCCTCACTTTCCCGCCAACCCCAATCCCATCACACCTTCCTCTGCTTTCTCTTCCTGCGCAGAGCCAAGCTCCCGGGGAAGGACAGCGAGGAGAGGGCTGTCACCTGAAGGCATCGGGCCAGGGGGCACCTTCCCTGGCTTTGGAGGGAATGCTGTGGCCCTTGGGACCTCCCCACACTTCAGATGCTATGTGACCCCCCAAGCTGAACAAACAGCGGGGCCACCAATGTGGGGCCACGGTTGGCGGGTGTAAATATTTGGGTCTGTGGCCTGCTGGTGGGGGAGGGACAGCACGAGGCTGGGCACCAACGAGAGGGGCAGGGGCCTGTGCCGCAGGGAGGCGCCAGGGAACCTCGGCGACAGAGTTGGTCAAGCAGCCCTCTGAGAAGTCTGAACTCTGGCCCGAGGTTCCCCGGAGAACCCCACAGGAGGGTCCGTCCATAAATGAAGCCGGGACCCCGGCAGCAGAGCCTGGGGCAGCAGGGGGGTCAGGGGACAGCTGAGAAGAGAGAGGCGCAGCAGGGTACATGTGCCCAGGCTGGCCTTTGTCCCCGCTGGCTGGCAGGGGGCTGGCCTGGGTCACCGCTGCTGCTGCTGCTGCT
Source organism: Lepilemur ruficaudatus (assembly GCA_963574885.1). Lineage (NCBI taxonomy): Eukaryota > Metazoa > Chordata > Mammalia > Primates > Lepilemuridae > Lepilemur > Lepilemur ruficaudatus. Next base: position 34,924 of record CAUYRT010011932.1, on the reverse strand, counting down.
ACCAGGAACATCTGCCAGGGACGGGGTCTGGCCCTGCTGAGGGAGCAGGGCTGCCTTTCATTGTGTCATGTTGAGAAACCATATGCTGGTACGGGAAGCCTCGGATCCAAGGGAAAAGAAAATATCACCAGCTGGCCCAAAAATTACAAGTGAGGACCAAGGGCCTGGAAGGACAGGGTGGGGCGAGGCAGGGGCAGAGTCCAGGGGAGAGACAGCTCTTCTCTCTCCAGTAGCCAAAGTGATGAAGGCTAGGGATCGTCCCTGCGCCCTTTGTACATATGGGGAAACTGAGGCTGCGCTCAAGGCTCCAGTAAAGGCTCAGATGGAGGAATCGCCTCCCTTTATGAAGGTCCCTGAAGGACACTGAGGTCCCCTTGGGCCCACAGGGCAGGTGGAGGGAACATGTGGGGGCAGCAAGGCCAGCGTGGCTCACTCTGACCACAGGAGAGGATGTGAGAGGGACCAGGGACAGGAGACGCCTACGTGTGCTCAGCGTCTGAAGCCCATGTGCAGTCTCTGCCTGGCAGGTCACGCACACACTCCACAGGGCGGGAGCCACACGCAAGGGCCCTGTGCTCAGGATTAACGCGCGGTCCACAGCACGCATCGAGATTTTGAGAGAGTAAACAAATAAAATATACTTCCCTTTTACAGAGGAGGGGCATGAAACTTAGAGGGTTGTTCTGGTGACTTCTCCAGGGGCAAAGACTGGCAGCTTTCCTGCCAGAGAAAAGAAAAAACAAGTCAAGAGAGACCAAGAGATCACGAATCTTCCTGTCCTGTCCACTCAGTGAGGACCACAGGGACAGGCAGACAGCCAGGCATAAGGACACCGACACAGAACTTGTCTCAAGGGCTGTCCAAGCCTTTGTTTTCCAGCCCCCACCGGCCCCGTCTGTGCTCCTCAGTCATTGCTCTGCACGGCCAGTGCCCACCAAGGAGCCAGGATGGCTGCAAAGACCCCTGGACATCGAGGAAGAGCTGCCTGGGCCCAGACGGCAGCCCTGAAGGGAACCGGGACATAGCGTGGCCCTCGCCAGGCCTCGGTTTCCTTGTCCCCACAATGAGGAACTGACGTCACCCACCTAGGGACGTTGCCAGGATGAAATGGGAACTCTTAGCTTGGCCTGGTGCACAACAGACATGACAGAACTGTACTTTCCTCTAACGCAGCGGCAGGGCCATCCGCCTGCAGCTCCCAGTGTCCCTGTGGGAACGGTGAGCCTCTGGCACCCTTTCTTCCTGCCTGGGCCAGGGCTCCAGTCCCACCTGGGGCCCACACAGTTGTCCCATCAACTTCAGGACGAATTCGAACTCCCTTCTGGCCACGGGAGGTTGGAGGCTTCAGCCAAAAGCCTGAAAGAAGAGCTAACGGGGGTGACCGAGCTCGCTCAAGTTTCATCTGAGAAGCAAAACCAAACCGCGGAATTCTGTCTTGCAAACCATCTGCCTATGCAGTGACTGCTAAAGGTTTGTTTTCAGTCTTCCCTTCCCTCCTTGGAGAGGAGGCCCCGGCAGCCCATACAAGCCAGACTCGGCTCTGGCCGGGGGCCACGGGGTTTCAAATTTTGAAAGGGGCCTTTTGCAAAATGTTCACTTTCAAACCCTCGTCCGATTGCCCACATCCTGTCCAAACTTCCTGGGGGAGTGAGATTTATTTAAGAAAGAAATAAAATCCCCACATGCATGCCCTTGAGTGAAAACATGCTCCATCCCAGGCAATTTCAAGGATTAAGGCTACATATCTCCTAATGAGTCGCAGGCGCAAGGCAACGTGGGGTTGGCAGGAGGAGGTCAGGCCTCAGCAACGAGGAGGTGCTGTTCCTCCACACCGGGGACCTGCATTCTCTGCCAGGGATGTACTTGACCCCAGCACGGCCTTACAGTCATTCCTTTGGGTGGTCGCTCTCTCCTTCACCCACACCATGCTCACTGGCCAGCCCCTCTGCACCAGGCCCTGGACTGGACAGTGGGATCTGAGGACCCCAAGACTGAGCACCACTGGCCAGGGAGCTTAAGGTCTTGCTGGGGAGGCAGACACCCCAACAGATCATGATCAAGCAGCAGGAGATACTTCTGAACGAAAATCTAGTTCATGGCCATGCAACAGTTACAAGTGTGGGACAAATAACCCAAGCTCAGGGAAGGAGTCCGCAGAGAGCAAGGCTGGAGCAGGAGCTCGTCCAAAGGCGTAGAGACACCCACGCACAAAGGCTCGCAGAGGGTCTGCAGATGGCTCACGAGGCCAGGGAGCGTGGGGCGGGAGGTGTGGCTGGAAGCTAAGCCATGAAGAGCTTGGCTTGGACTTCATCTTGGGACCTAGGGGAGCCATGAGCAGGCTCCAAGGAGGAGGGGACTCTGGGGCATGCACTCCAGAAGTGCCATAGTAGCTGCAGCAGGGAGAAGACTGGAGGCCTGGTCAGAGAGACCAAGATGAGGGCCGAGCCCAGCCGGGAGTGGCAGTGGCGGAGGTGAGTAAAGAGGACTCGTGGGCTCATGGGAGATGCTAAAAGGGTAGGCTGGGGACTTTGGTGGGTACTGAACAGCGAAGGCAAGATACGTGTGTCATGAGTATTTCCTTAAAATCCAACCCCACTCAGGACTTGGAGCTCTACCGGGCAGAGTAGTATCTGTCTTATTTCTGGCTATTTATACTCAGGCTCTGGCACATAGAAACGGCCCAGTAGTTTTTTAATGAATTTACGAGCAAATAGGTGGTTAACTCACCTAACATTTTCCAATGCCTAGGCCTTGTGGTAGGCAATAAGGACAGAGAAAGAAGACCCTGTCCTCAAGAGGTTCATAGCTCTTTGGGAAAGGTTGGCAGCTGATAACTGACAGTGTGATATGGGAGCTGTCATGGGTGTGGAAGAGAAATAAATAAATGAAGGGCAGATCTGCACAGATCTGTGGGAAGGGAGGGAGAGGGCAAGGGGCTGTGACAACGTGAGAGGAGGTGACATTTGTGTGAGGCCCAGTACAAGGCTGTGTAACTAGTGGGAAGGATCAGAAAACTAAAATTGATTGTTAGCTGTTGTTATGGCTCCTTTGCCCAAGGGAAGAGTGGGAACCTAACTGCTGCCTCTTCTATCTGCACACACCTGCCAATTGTGCTGATCTTGTGGCCCAGCCGCAGCACGAACAGGTCCCACCTGCCACCCGCATGGTCTGAGCACCGAGGGGCTGGCGCTGCCCAGATGGGGAATGGCCAGCCCAGGAGAGTCAAAATCAGGGTCCCAGATGCCCAAAATTAAGAAAGGGGAGTCTACCTGACTTGGTCTGAAATAGGAAGGCCAATCGTTTGAGCCCAAATCAAATCCTCAGGAAGGAGAAGGCCGTGTTCCACGCCAGACGCCCGAGCACCAACCGCCAAGGCCAAGGAAGAATGGGAGACCGGGAGTGAGAGTTGAGTCCGGGTCAGCAGCCAGCAAGACAAGAGAGGAAGAGTCGTGGTCAGTGTCAGGCATAGAGCAGGTGCTGAATACATATTTGTTGAAGGAAGGACGGGGAGTCTCGGGCAGGTGACCCACATAGAGTGAAGGAGTTGCCAACTCACTTTTTTTTGTCATCTGTCCCCTGGTAGAAGGGCATGTCATGTCATCTTGAAGACGCATGGTCTGGACTGGCCTGTCCCATCCAAACTAGCATGCTTCCCAGAACTCAGCTAAACTCTCCAGTCTTCTGGAACAAGAGAATGCGAGTATCACATCCATTTGAGAGCTTTTAAGTCAATCCAGTTGAAATCATCAAATACAGCTACTTCGGGTGGGGAGGGGGAGAGTTAGCCTATAACATTTGTGACGCATCTATTTCCTCCCAGGTACCTTTCTATGAACATGACCTGTATTATGTCACTTCAGGGCCTTATCATACGCTCTTGTTAAACAATACAACCACCCAGTCAGGTGGGTATCATTATCCTCCTCTCACTGATGAAGCTGAGGCTGAAGGACAAGAGGTGCTTCACATCTAACCCTAAGTCCTGCAGCTACAACAAGAAGGAATTTGGTTTGCTTGGGAAGGCAGGGAGCGGGCCCACTCACTGGAGGCACAAAAACAAGACTGAGTTATTTTCAATCTCCTGTCTTGGCAGAGGCAAAGGCAGCTTTCGGGAAGGCCCAGGGCTTCCATTCCACCGTGCCAAGCCAACATTGCCCAAGGATGGGCCAACGTCCAGGCAGGCAGGACTGCCAGTATTCTGACTCACTGTCTGGCACGGGACACGGGAAGCTGGGCTCAAGGGAGAACCTGGACTTGCGCAGGAGGATGCCATGGACCACGTGACACATAGCACACTTCCCCAAAGAACAACTCCCAGGCCACTCTGAGACAAGCCATCCTGGTTCCACAAAAGCACATGTATTTTTAGTTATTCGTTCATTCATTCAGCTGTATTGCTCTGGGCGCCTACGAGGCTCGGGGCTGGGCAGGCGCGAGGGATACACAGAAGAATTTGACCCAGTTCTTGGCCCTCAAGGCACAACATTTCAGTGATGACACGTAACAAATGCCCATGGGGGAGGATGGGTGCTCCAGCTGAGCTATTTATACTGTGGGGTGAAGTCAGGGCACAGCTAGTCTCTTGGGAACAGTCAGGAGAATTGTCCAGGGAGTTCATTCACTCATTGCCTCACGCATGAATCCGCTGACTCGTTTGTGAATTTATTGACTCATTCGCTTATTCAATCATTCATTCACAGAGCAGTTAATTTATTCCTTGACTACACAGTCATTCATTGACTCGTTTACTATTTCATTCTTTTTATCATTAGCTATAATATATTCGTGCATCCATTTGCCTATTCCCTCAATAAATTATTGTTTCATTCATCCACCTATTTATTTACTATTAGTCAACTTTTTCCTCTTTCATTGACGTTTTCATTTATTCATTCACTCATTCCTTGACATGTTAATTCATTCCTTTGCTTGCTCATTGACTCATTGCCTTCACTCATTGACTGATTCATATGTTGACTCATTGATTCATCTATTTCCATCCCTAATTAACTTCCATTTATCCATTAATTCATAAAGCGATTCAGGAATTTGCTGACTCATCGGTTCACTTATTTTTTTTTTTTTTACGCACTCATATTTCATTTTTTGACTCATTGAACTATCAGTCATCCATTCGCTCACTGACTTAGTCTTTCGTCACTTGCGCATTCACTTTTTTTTTTTTTCTGAGACACAATCTCACTCTTTGGTCCCAGGTAGAGTGCCGTGGCATCATCGTAGCTCACAGCCACCTCAAACTCCTGAGCTCCAGCAGTCCTCCTGGCTCAGCCTTCTGAGTAGCTGGGACTACAGGTGCACACCACCACACCCGGTTAATTTTTTCTACTTTTAGTAGAGTTGGGGTCTTGTTTTTCCTCAGGCTGTTCTCCAACTCCTGACCTCAAGCGATCCTCCCGCCTCGGCCCCCCAGAGTGCTAGGATTACGGGCATGAGCTACCGCACCCGGCCTCACTCATTCCCTTTTTGACATTTCACTGATGCACAGACTCATCCGCTCACTATGCCACCGTGCATTTATTTGCTAAACATTGGCTTAGTTGCTCTTCACCTCACTGTTGATCCAATTTCTTCCTTTCTGTCCTCCTTCACATTTTCATCACTTCATTTATTCATTCCTTTATTTACTAAAAGACTCATTCATTCACTAATGCATTGCTTCACTCATTCATTCTTTTATTCGTCATTTATTCCCTTACTCACTCAGCAAATGTTCATGACTAACATCCGTGCTCCATGTGCAGGCACCAGGCAGAGCACTGAGCAAGAGCACCCCTGCCTCAGGAAGCCTGCAGCTTAGTGGCTCTGGCACTAGCTCAGGAGGCACCTCTTCCACAAAGCACCTGAAACTGAAGACTGAGCTGAGCACACCCCCCTCTGTGCGTCTGGAAAGCCCATCTACCTGCCTCGTTATGTTGAATTGTTACATTTATAAGTAGGTCTCCAGCTAATCCCACAGAGCTCCATGATGACGGGAACTGGACTGAAGTCATATATAAACACTATGCCCAATGCAGGGCCCAAAGACGATGAAGGGCAATACCTGTTGAGCTGAAATTAATTCCTGACTATAGATTATTTTAGCACTCTTTAGATAGCAATTGCCAGAAAATAAAACATACGTGGTACAGGGGCCTCCTACCGCCACCTCCAAATAAATTAATTCACCAGAATTTATGACTAAGATAGCAAAAAAAAAAAAAAATCTAGGTAAGCAGCAATCAAAAATGTCCAAAATATTTCAGTAGTACATAATAATAATGCATAATAATATACTATTATAAGAAAGATAAAACATAAAACATTATGGTTTTATTTCATAGATGTCAGGGGTCTGAACTATAATAATTATAATCCTTGTTTCAGAGCACATTTTAATCAGCGATCCATGATTTTCCTAATTCTATTTTACTGTTTCATAGATTGATTTAGCAAATAATAATAATAATGACAATGATAATTATAATCAATTCTATGAACTCTCCAAAATATAAGAACAAAAACATTGAATATCTTAACATCTGTCTCTGACCTCATTATACACAGAGGAGGCAAACTAAATCTTTTCAAATAAATGGATTTCAGAGAAACAAAACTAGGTTTATCATAATTCTTGCTTCATGAAATTTTATCATTTGAACATTCTTGAGCATTTTAATTTTCTTTACACATGGATTTTTTCTTATTTATTAATTTCGACAATTACTCATTTCAAAAATGAAGTCAACAAGGATGAATCTACTGCCAAACAAGAAGGAAAAATTGGCCGTTACTTAAATCCTCCTATGGGCTCTCTGAACAGGAGGGTAAAATAGTTGACCCAAGTCAAACAAATCTTGGTTCTATGACATCATCTCAAGATGGCTCATGAGTGGCCATTGTAATTTTACTGGCATATTTACTTTTTACTTATTTAGCTATTTATTGCTTTCTGTAAAATAATAATAAGGTAAAACCCAAGAGAACTAAAACCAACCCAAGAACAAGATCTTTGATTAATACTAGAATCTGTCTATTACCTCCTTGATCTAAGAGGTAGCAATCTAAACTTCTTTTTTAATGGATCTCAGTTTTGCAAAATGAATTAAACATTACATTTGTCAAGACACATTCTTAGCATTGGTCCAGGCATAGACTTTGATTTTATGATTGCATGCAGTCATTTATTTAGAATAATAAATGGTTATCATCTGAAACAAAAAGCCCAAATCAAGAATAAAAACACAATCTATTGCTTACCCTGATCTAGACTCTCCTCGACCACACGGGTGACAGTTAAGAAGATCCTTGTCCCTAAATAATGACTAAAACAGCCAAGGTACATCCATTCTGTGGGAGTACAAAGCAGACATAAAAAGAATAAAATATCTTCATCATTGGTTCCTACTTCACATCCATTCATTTACCATTTATTTATTTGTTTAATTTTAAGCTCTAGAACCAGATTCTAGAACTTTCCCAAAATGATTCCCACAAAGGTTATATACTCACTCTTTTTTGTGCAATGGACCTCAGTTTCCAAATGTGATCATAATTTTTATTCAGATGCATTCCATTCACATCATAGGCCCAAGCACAGTTCTTTTGCATTTAATTCAAAAAATTTTTAGATATTACAATGAACAACCCTAAACCCACTATCCTATTCCACAACTAGAACACTGACTCCCTAAATGAGTAACAGCTAGAACTTCCCCAAGAGAGGAATGTTTAAATTATCAATGTGCCAAACATACAATGGGGCATTAAACTTTTGAAATTAACATAAAAGCTAAGTTTTTTTTTTCTTGTACTTCATTTCTGCTAAATTGGATTAATTGTGGTTCATAACCCATTCTCATTATCGTAGGCCTGTTCACGGCCTTTTAAAATGTAATTATCTTCAGTGACACAGTGGAAACAGTGAACTAACAGCCCAAACCAAGAACATCATCACTTACACTGCATGCCATTCTCCTTTCTCAGAGGGACAGGTAAAGATTTCAGCACTGGAGAATGATTTAGTCCGCGGGAGTCCATCCACCCTGTGCAATGTGAAAAGGATGTTCACAAATGACAAGACTTAGGTTTAGGTTTTAATTTAGTGAACATGAGGCCACCAACACAGAAATTAATCATAAATAATGATTTACGCCATGTTCGTATCTGTGGCTCATGAATGGATCTCCCTTTTATTTATTAATGTCTTCAGTTATCCATTTTAATATATTCAGGACACCTTTAAAGGAGCCACCCAACACTGAGAACTACGAGAGTCACGGACATCTCACGGCATGCCCCTCACCCACAGGGCTAGGAACACAGAGCTCCTTTTGAAAAAGATTTTCTGTGGTGCTACACTGAATTCATCATGAACCTTGATTTATCACGCAGTCTGATCATCAGTCCTTACGTGGCCCTCGTTGATTATACTCCGTCCTTTTTAATCATACACTGACTACCCTAAAGAGACCACCCCGACAATGACAGAAACGCGGATCATCACTCACACTGAACCACAAAGGTTTTCATCATCACAGAATAATTATCAGCTTGAGTGTGTCCATTCTGTGGAGCTGAAAGCAGACAGGGGGAGGGGCAGGGAAAATGGATATGGCTTCACATCTTTAAAAAATGTCACATGAAATATGCAAGAGTATTTCTTGCAAAAGAGGGGTGAAATATGCGAAATTCTCTGCATTAATTCATGCTTTTCCCTTGATTTACTTAGCTATTTATAATGAGGTATTGATTAGCTCATGAGATTATTTACTTCTGTTTCTCTTAAGAAACAAATTTGACCTCACCGTTGTCCCAGACCAAAAACAATGAACATTATTATTCTTTGTCTACATGACCTTTACTGAAGAAAGGAGCATCCTGATTTATTTATTTATTTATGAGCCTCAGCGTTTGGGGATAATATTAAAAATAATGTAATTCCACAGGTGTACTAATTGGACTTATCCTAATCCTTGGTGTGAGGCATATTCTCATCAAATAACACAATCTCAGGAACTGGCTAAATAATCAGCATTATTTCAAGACATGCTCATTACGGGCTGATGTTTTGTCTCTTTCAGCCGATTATTATTAATGTATTCATTTACTCACTATGAAGATAAAATCAGTATCTCTGCACGCCCAGGACTATGACACGGATAACAGTAACACGTACGCAGCTGCTCATTACCAAAGTGATAACAGACGATGTAACTTTGTAATGAAATTTAGAGAGCACAATAGCTTATTATGGAAGAAATTTTTATCACTGTCCCTCATTCATTTAAATAGTGCTTAGACTTTTATTTAATTACATAAATGACTTTCCTATTTAGTAATAAAACAAAAAACCGGTAACCAAAGATAACTCAGAACATAAACATTGACAATTCATGCATCTGTCTACATGTTCCTCATTGTGAGAGATTAAAAAAAAAAACAAAACATGATTCCCAACTCCCCAGAAATAAATTAGTACTAGGATTTATTTCATTAATATGTCACAGCTGGTCCAGCATGGCCATATTTTTATTCACTTACTACTACTGCTTGAGCTCTTCATGCATTAATTTACTTATAATGATATAATCGCTATCCATGAACCACAAAAGCACAATAATTGACTATCTCAAACGATTGTCGACAGGATCATTTCCAACGCAGCAATAGACTAATTTCTTTTATACTGCACCTTCCACTTTCTGATACATATTACTCATAATCCTTGACCCATAGCAGTCATCATCACTGGACTGCAATCACGTACCTTTGTCTTCATTGATATTAATACTTTGTCAATTCATTTATTCATTAATTCACTACTCATAATAAATAAATATACATGAATCAGGAAAAGAAAACAGAACAAGAGCTAAGGTGTCCCTATTTTCTATCTGTAGATCATTTCCCACAGAAACCACATCTGTTTCTTGAACTGACCTCATTGTTTCAAACACGGATCACTCAACATAACGCGTCACATCAATCCCGTGTTCGCCGATGGGACCGTGTTAGCCTCTTAATTATATTTCCTACTTCTTAATAATACATCGACCACTCTTGAATGGCCCACACCAAGACAAGAGCTTTGACTATGACTCACGTTTGTCTCTGCGCTCCCAAGACAACCTAGAGGTGGCGGCCGAGGCAGAATGCCTCAGTCGGCGCCGGATGCCCGTCCCGCCGAGTATGAGGAAGAGTAGAAAATAAAATTTGATACTTCCTAACCATTAGTCTTTGCATTTCATCTTTCATCTACTCAGTCATTTGGTATTCATTAACTTATGGTAGTATTTGCTTATTTTCCTCTTAATAAAACAAATATTAAACTTACAATTGACCCACAACAATAACACTGATCATTAGTTGCCGATGGCTCTGTGACTCCTAGCCAGAGTTAAAACCATTGGTCCACTTATTATCGATTCCAAATTATATTAACAGCATTTCTTTCCTTGCTACATATGTTAGCAATTAGAACATGCCTCACTCTCTTCTTCTTTAATCATTTAAATATTTGTCTATTGATATTTCCATCGATTCATTTATATGAATATTAATCATAATCCATGAACCATAAAATTAGAAGCATACAATCCTTGATACCGCTAACATCTATCTATAGGAATGTCCTATATAAAAGTGATCCTATATAGATAAGATTTCTATTATATGAGACAGTGTCAGAGTTCCAGACACTCAGTAGCCACCATCGTCCACTACTCATAAGCCAGCAGCTGTCATCGTTGACTAAGACTTTGCCCTTGTCTTCTGAATTTGTGTCTACGTGTTTTTATTGATTAACTGAACATTCGCTAACAATAATAAAATAATTGCCTAAGAGTCACAAAAACTTAAGGGTAAGCTCTAATATTTGTCTATATAATTATCAGCTTAAAGAGCTCGAATGTCTGTCTATATAATTATTACAGCAATATATCTCTTTCATTAATTAACCTTAATGTTGTATATATGCACTAATCAATATCATGCTTTATATATTAATCCCATTTTTACAACTGAGCCAAAGTATACTTTCAATGATGATACGTAACACTTCTTAATAATGGCATGCATGGCTCTTAAAAGAAAACACTGAAACCAAGAAAATAACTTTGACTATTACTTGCATTGGTCTCCATAGACCATATGACACACCAGGGAAGCCACAGATCTTCTGACCATCTAGAGAAGGTAAAATCCGCTGCAGTGTGTTCATCCTGAGGAGTACAGAGCACAGGAAAGGGTGGAAAAGATTGAGACACTATTGCACTGGCCTTTGCATTCTGTCTTCCATGGAGTCAGTGATACAGGTAATTTGGGATAACATTTATTTTATTTTCTCTTTCATAAAAAAAGTCATGCCACTGATACAAATGAATTGTGTCAGTGATTATTATTTATCACCATCTATCTCATCCTTATCCCAAGAAGTATCAACCTTAGACCACTTATTTCCTTCTTGTGTCAGTGTTTTCAACGTATATCACAGGTTTCCTTGCCTCACAAAATATTTTTTAATATATACAAATCAGTAATATTGGATGTAACGTTCTTCATCTATGCATCCATCACTTATAAAACCTCATATTCATTGCATATTTATCCCTGGGCAACACGTGGACCGGTTTGATTATATTTCATATTTTTTTGATAGTACAGTGTAAACCTATAAACAATCTGCCCAAGACAGGACAAGAACTTTGACTGTCACTCACAGGGGTCTCCAGGCTCCTAACACAGAGACGCAACCTCAGCTTGTGAACAAGGAAAACTCCTTCACTGGGCCTCCGCGTTCCCTTTCTGAGGGGTACAGAGCAGAGCAGATGACAACAAAAATGAGACCTTTGCACGTTGATCCTTGCTTTTCAGTTTTCTTTCAGTTATTCACTTACACATTCATTAATTAGGAGTCCATTTATTTCATATTCTATTAAGAAAATGAACAATTTTGAATTTCCACTGACCCAGAACTTGAACATGGTCTATGATCCATACTGTCTATGTCATCATTAGTCAAAGAGGTAACAGGTATGCCAGATTTCTCTTCGGACTTTACCAGTTTCAATATATATTAATAATATGAATATTTCTTGTCTAACAACTTATCTTTATAATTGGACAATAATAAAGTGTGAACATTTTACTCATCTTTATATATCTACTGATTGAGTCTCTTATTGATCCAATCATAAATATAAAATGAAAATGCATGAACACGAAGACCAAAAATGCTTCATTCTATGTTCCTGACAGATAGGATCATTCGAAACAGAAGGAATGGGCCAGTTACCTTCTGTGACGGACCTCAGAGTACAGACGTAGTCATCGTTTGAGACTCATACGCCACCAGTAGTCATCATCAGCCCGGGACCGGCCCTCTTTGTCTCCATTTCTACTTTGTCTGATCAATTCATTGATTCACTAATAATAATTTTAAACACTATGACTCACAAAACTCCAAAAAGAGACTCGACATTCCTAATCTCTATCTAGAATCACTCTAACACGGATATACGTTTCATTAATTATCCTCAGGTTTCCAAGGATGCATTGTCAACGCAACACTCCACATCAGTGCCATATCTTATCTGTCGCTCGATAAACTTCGCCATCTCTGACTGTATTATATACTTATTCACAGTACATTGGCGGTTATGTAATCCACCCAGAGAAAAACAAGACGTGTGACTATTACATTGGTCTGCAAGCTCTGTCCTAAGCATGGTGCAAATGGCTCATAAGACCACGCGGAATCCTCAGAGCAGAACACGTCGTCCATTCTGAGGCACATGATTCAGAGATAACAAAAGAGAGACGATCTCACTATTGATCCTTGCATTTCACCTATCATTAGTCACTTAGACAGTCATTATTTGGAGTATACGCATTCCATTTTCTCTTAAAAATTGAACACTTTTGAACTTGCAACTGATCACGAATTTTAACATTATCTATAATTACACAGTCTATGTCATCATTAGCCAAAGAGGTGACAGGCAGGTACCATTTATGTCTCTTTGGACCTCATTGTTTTCAGTATATACTAAGTGCTTCTTGCCTCAGCACATATTTTTATAATTGGGCAATGATTAACATCATTCATCTTTATTTATTTATTTATTTATTTATTGGTTCTCACACTGACCAGTTATAAAAATAGAATAAAAATATATAAACACAAAGACCAAACACAAACCCATTCTATATTCCTGACACCTTTCTTAAGGATTATATCAAACAGAAAATGGCTCCATTTCTTTGGCGACGGACCTCAGAGTTCCAGATACGTATTCATCATATAAGACTCATACGTCACCAGCAGTCACCATTGATCCAGGATTGATCTTTTTGCCCCGTACATTTCTATCTTATCTATTGATTGATTCATTAAATCACTGTTAATAATTTTAAGTCCCTATGATTCAAAAAACACCAAGGACAGCCTTGATATTCCTAATCTGTATATGCAAATGGAATCATTTCAATATTGATATATCTCTTTAATTAATTATCCTCATTTTGTTGCCTAAGCATTATGAATATAATGTTTCCTATTATACTTTCGATGACACCACTAAGTCCTCTTAAACAAGCCACCTGCACCGAGTCAAGAATGCTGACTATTACTCACACCAGTCGGCACACGCTTGACCAGGGTCCAAACGCAGCACGGGACCGTGGAGGAATCCTTAAGCCAGCGCCGTTCGTCCATGCTGAGGAGTACAGAGCAGAGACGATGACAACAGAATGAGACAATCTCACTAATGATCCTTGCTTTTCACTTTCCTTTAATGAGTGATTTAGGCAATCATCATTTGAAATGGCCACGGACCCAGAAATTAAACGTTGTCTGTGACTTATACCATCTATGCTATCATTAGCCAAGGAGGTCACAGGCATCTGCCAGGTATTTCTCCTTGGACTTCACTATTTCAACACCTATTAATAGTGTTTCTTGCCTCACCACGTGTTTTTATAATTGGACAATGCTTCACCTCATTCATCCTTATTTATTCATACATTTGTTTACACATTCTCATTGATCCAATTATAAAATAAAATAAAAGTGCCTAAAACACAGAGACCAAAAACAAATTCATTCTATATTCCTGAAATCTCCCTAGAGGATCAAATAAAACAGAGGGAACTGATGTCTGTGATCGACCTCAGATTACAGACGTAGTCATCGTACGACTCATACGCCACCAGTAGTCATCATCGGTCCAGAATTTGCCCTATTTTTCTCCATACATTTTACTTGTCTACTGATTAATTCATTAATTCCTAATAATTTTAAAACCTTGGGTTTTCAAAAACCCTGGATATTCCTAATCTCTACAGAGAACCATTCTAACCTTGGTATATGTGTCTCATTGATTGTTCAAAGCTTGAATAAAGCATATGCATTATCGATATAATACTTCAAATCACTCTTGGAGCTATAACTAGGATACAGTTGGCCATCTTTGATTATATTATACACCCTTTTTATAACACAATGAATCCTCTTAAACAAGCCACCCAAACCACGACAAAAATGCTGACTCTCACTCACTTTCCCGCTCCCTCCGAAGCATGGTTCAAATCAGAGCATGTGACCTCGGCACGATCTTGAAATCATCACAAATATGTCCATTCTGACAAGTACAGAGCAAAGAAGATGATAAAAAAAATTGAGATCGTCTGCTTATTGATCCTTCCTTTCCACCTATCATCAGTTAGATACTTAGGTAATCATTATTGGAAGTATATTTATTTCATTTTATCTTTAAGAAAATGAACAATTTTGAACTTGCCACTGAACCAGAACATGAACATTGCCGATAATCAATACTATCTGTTCACCATTAGCCAAAAAGGTTACGTATGTATGATTTCTTCTTGGCTTTCACCGACTTAAATACGTAGTAATAGTATTTCTTGCCTCGCCACATATTAATATTTTTATAATTTTTTGTATAGAGCTTAACTTTATTCATCTTTATTTATACATAAATTTTTATGGATTTTCTAATTGGTCAACTTACAAAATGAAATAAATGTACATAAACAAAAAACAAAACCAATGTATTCCATATCCTTACAGAATGCAGAATCCTGTCTGCTTACAGGATTATTTGAAATAGAAGGAACCGACTTTTACCAAGGACCTCAGAGTTCCAGACCCGTTGTCACCGTGTACAACTCATAATCCACCAGTGGTCATCATCGGTCCAAGACTGACCCTCTATTTCTCCACTGTTTCTACATTGTCTGTAAATTATTTCATTAATTCACTAATAATTAATTTTAAACCCTACATTTCACAAAGCCCAAGAGCAGACTTGATATTTCTACTCTGTATAATCATTCTAACATGAACGTATCTGTTTCAATAATTGCTTTCAGATTTTCATATGTGCATTACCAATAAATACTTCATATCACCGCCGTAAGTATCACCGGGATACAGTTGGCTATCTTTGAACATATTACACACTTTTTGATAACACATCGAGTCCTCTTAAAGAAACCACCTGAACCAAGTCAAAAACATTGACTGTTAACTCACATTGGTCTGCATGCTCCTTCCTAAGCACGGTCCAAACAGAGCACGGCTCAGGTCTTCCACTCTGAGGAGTACAGGGCAGAGAAGATGATAAAATTGAGACACTCCCAGTATTGATCCTGGCTTTTCACCTGTCATTAGCTAGTGATTTATGCAATCATTATTGGGAGCACATTTAGTTCATTTTCTCTAAAGAAAATGAAAATTTTGAATTTGCCACTGCCCCAGAAGTTGGACATTATCTATCCCATCGTCAGCCAAAGAAGGCACAGGCATGAAGCAGTCGTGTCCCTGTGGACTCCACTGTTTAAAAATACATATAGAATGTTTCTTCTGTGATCACACAGTTTTATAATTGGACAATGTTTACCGTTATCCACTTTTATTTATTTATATATTTGCTTATTAGTTCTCACATTGACCAATTATAAAAATGGAATAGAAATATGTAAATATGAATTCCAAAAATAAATACACTCCGAATTCCTGACATCTGTCTGTAGAACGCTTTCAAACATGCGAATGGGCCAGATTTCCTTCGTGATGGACCTCAGAGATCCAGAGACGTATTCACCGTCCATGACTCATATGCCACCAGTGGTCGTCATCATTCGGTCCAGGACTGGCCCTCTTTTCTTTGAGTTCTTTTCTACCTGGTCTGTTGATTAATTCATTAACGCAGTAATAATAATTTTAAGTCCGGCTGTCCATAAAACTGCAAGAACAGCCTTAATATCCTTAATTTGTATACAGAATCATTCTAACAGTGATATGTTTATTTCATTTATTATCCTCAGTCTCTCACATGTGCATTTTCAATATAATATGTCACATCACACCCACATTTATTATTCGGATACAGTTGGCCATCTTTGATTATAATATGCACCTTTTTATAAGACATTGAATCGTCTTAAACAAACCACCCACACCAGGGTAAGGACTTGGACTATTGCTCACATCAGTCTGCAGGCTCCTTCCTAAGCACGGCGCAAACAGAGCACCTGGTCGTGGGGCATCCTCACTGCGGCTCAGGTCTTCCACTCTGAGGAGTACAGAGCAGAGAAGATGATAAAATTGAGACACTCCCAGTATTGATCCTGGCTTTTCGCCTGTCACCAGCTAGAGTCATTTATGCAATCACTATTGGGAGCACAGATTTTGAATTTGCCACTGACCCAGAAATTGAACACTATCTGTACTTTATACTGCCTAGACCATCGTCAGCCGAAGAAGACACAGGCATGAAGAGTCGTGTCCCTGTGGACTCCACTGTTTAAAAATACATATAGAATGTTTCTTCTGCATCACGCATTTGTATAATTGGACAATGTTTACCGTTATCCATTTTTATTTATTTATATATTTGCTTATTAGTTCTCACATTGACCAATTATAAAAATGGAATAGAAATATGTAAATATGAATTCCAAAAATAAATACACTCCGTATTCATGACATCTGTCTGTAGAACGCTTTCAAACGTGCGAATGGGCCAGATTTCTTCTGATGGACCTCAGAGTACCAGAGACGTATTCATCGCCCATGACTCATATGCCACCAGTGGTCGTCATCATTCGGTCCAGGACTGGCCCTCTTTTCTTTGAGTTCTTTTCTACTTTGTCTGTTGATTAATTCATTAATGCAGTAATAATAATTTTAAGTCCGGCTGTTCATAAAACTGCAAGAACAGCCTTAATATCCTTAATTTGTATACAGAATCATTCTAATATTGATATGTTTATTTCATTTATCATCCTCAGTCTCTCACGTGTGCATTTTCAATATAATACTTCACATCACTCCCACATTTATTATTCGGACACAGTTGGCCATCTTTGATTATAATATGCTCCTTTTGTGAGACACTGAATCGTCTTAAACAAACCACCCACACCAGGATAAGGACTTGGACTATTGCTCACATCAGTCTGCAGGCTCCTTCCTAAGCACGGTGCAAAGACAGCACATGACCTTCGAGGAATCCTCAAATCAGCAAAGGATGACCACTCTAAGGAATATAAAGCAGAGAAGATAACAAAAGTGAGATACTATCCAACTGCTCTCCACCTATCATTAGTAAGTCATTTAGGCAATCATTATTTGAAGTATATTTCATTCATTTTCTCTAAAGAAATGAATAATTTCAGACTTGCCATTGGCCCAGAAATTCAACATTGTCTATACTTTGTACTGTCCACACCATCATTAGCCACGGAAATCACAGGCACGTACCACGCATCTCTCTGTGGACTTCCTTGTTTCGATACATAGACTGTTTCTTGCCTCACTACATATTTTTATACTTGGACAATGCTTAAACTTTTTCATCTTTATTGATTACGTGTGTTTATCAACTCTCCCATTGGCCAGTTATAAAAACAGGATAAAAATACTTAAACACAAAGGTCAAAAAATACATTCGATATTTCTGAAATCTGTCTCTAGAATCATCTGGAACAGATGCGCTGGGCCAGATTATTCCTGGGCGGACCTCAGAGTACAGACGTAGTCATCGAACAAGACTCATACGCCACCAGTAGTCATCATCGATCCGGGATCGGTCCTCTTATTTTCCATTCAACGCTACCTCGTCTATTGATTAATTTATTAATTTACTACTAATAATTTTAAATTCTACGATTTACAATATGCTATAAAGAGACTTAATATTCCTAATCTCTAAACAAAATCATTTTAACATTTATATATATGTTTCATTAATTATCCTTGGCTTTTCTTTATATGCACTATTAATATAATACCTCACACTATTGCCGTATCTGTTACTGGGATAGGATCCAATTGGCCATCTTGACCTAGTACAAGACATTGAATCCTCTCAAACAAAACACCCAAAGCGAGATAAGGACTTTGACAATTACTCACGTAGGTCTACACGCTCCTTTCTAAGCTGCCCAGCATGTGACGATGGAGAAATCCTTCCATCAGCACAAATGTGTCCACTCTGGGGAGCACAGAGCAGAGAAGATGATAACAAAATTGAGACACTCCTGTTACTGATCCTTTCTTTTCACCTTGCCACAGACCCAGAACTTGGACATTGTCTATAATGTATAATGTCTATGCCATCACTAGGCAAATAGATGACAAATGTGTACCATTTATTTCTCTTTGGACTTCACTGTTTTTAATACATACTAATAGAATATCCTACCTTACCATGTATTTTTATAACTGGACAAGACTTCAACCATTTTATCTTCATTTATTTACATATTTGCTTACAGATTCTCATATTGATCCAATTATAAAAATAGAATGAAAATAATAAGTACACAGAAAAAAAGAAAAACCAAACACATTTTATGCTTCTGAAATCTTCCTATAACATCATTTGAAACAAAGAGACTAGGCCAGATTTCTCCTGTCGACCTCAGAGTACAGACGTAGTCATCGTATTTGACTCACACGCCACCAGTATCATCATCGGCCCGGGAGTCATCTGTTCTCTCCATGTCTATTAAGTAATTTATGAGTTCACTAATAATAATTCTAAAACCTTTGATTCACAAAAACTCAAGAGCAGCGCTGATATTCCTAATCTGCATACAGAACCATTCTAACAGTGTCGTATCTCCTCCGTTAATTACCCTCAGTTTCTCACATACTGTCACTACAGCACTTCACATCACTCTGTCTCTACCTCTGGGACACGGCTGGCCGTCTTTCATTTACATCGTACACTTTCTAAATAATACATTAAATATCTTAAACAGAACACCCACACCAAGACTAGAACTCGGACTACTACTCACAGTGGTCTGCACACTCCCAACCAGGACGCAAGCGGAGGATCTGACCCTCACGGAATCCGCAAATCGGCACAAGCCACCGGTTCTAGGAGTGCGGAGCAGAGAGGGTAACAACACTGAGACATTCGCACGAGCGGCCCTGCCTTCCCTTTCCTGTGGCCCGTCCTGTAGACAGTCATCACGTGGACTGAGATTTATTGCACTTTCTTAGGATCCTGATCTTGCAAATCACTAAGAGTTTGAACATGATCCGTAATGTATACCGTCTATAATCATAAGACGAAGAGGTAACAGGTATGTAAAATACCTCTTTGGACTTCACTGATTTTAATATATGATAATAGTACTTCTTGCCTCCCTACGTATGTTTATAACTGTACAATGCTCACCCATTTTGTCTTTATTTATATGTCTACTGATTCCTGCATCGCTCCAATTATGAAAATAGAATCAAATTGCACGAACACCAACACCGAAAACAACTTGACTCTACATTCCTGACATTGGTCTGTCGGATCATTTGAAACAGAGGGAACGGACCAGTTATCCTCTGCGATGGACCTCAGCGTTCCAGAGACGTATTCACCGTATCACCCTCATACGCCACCAGTAGTCATCATCGATCCAGGACTGGTCCTTCTCTTCTCTGTTCATTTCTATGTTGTCTGTTAAGTCATTAATTCACTAACGGTAATTTTAAAGCCTAACATTCAAGAAACTCTAAGAAGAGCCTTGACGAACCTAATCTCTACTCAGAATCATCCTAACATTGACATATGTGTTTCATTAATTATCCTGTTTTTCATAAATGCACTATCAATAGAATATTCATAATCACTACCGTAGCTATCATCGGGATAATGCTGCCCATCTTTGACTATATACATACTTTACAATAATAGATTGAATACTCTTAAATGGACCACCCAAACCAAGGTAAGGGACTGTTACTCACAGTAACACAGGGGCCTGCATCTGCTTCTAACGCATGGTGCCAACGGAGCACTGACGGTGGTGGAATCCTCGAGTCAGAACAAGTACGTCCGTTCTGAGGAATACAGAGCAAAGGAGATAAAAATTTGAGATATTATCACCATTGAGCCTTGCTTCTCACGTTTCTTTAGTCATCTAGGTGATCATTATTTAGTGTATGGTATATTTCTTTCATTATCCTTTAAGTAAACGAACCATTGAATTTGCCACTGACCTACAACATGAACATCGTCTATAATTACGCCGTCTATACCATCACTGACCAAAGATGTGACAGGCGTGTACCATTTATTCCTCTTTGGACTTCACTGTCGTCCATACATATTAATAGTATGTCTCGCCTCATCACATTTTTTTATAGTTGGACAATGCTTCACTCATTATATCTTTATTTATTTTTGTATTTGGTTACTGATTCTGACATTAATCCAATTATAAAAGTGGAATGAAAATGCATGAGCACCAAGAACAAACAAGTGCATTCTATTTCCTGACGTTGGTCTACAGGATCTTACAAACAGAGAGAGGGGGCCAGGCTCCTTCCGTGATGGACCTCAGCGTTCCAGAGACGTATTCACCGTATCACCCTCATACGCCACCGGTAGTCATCATCGATCCAGGACGGCCCCTCTGGTTCTCCCTTTGCTTTTGTACTGTTGGTGAGTGGTTTATGAATTTACCAACAGCAATTTGGAAACCTATGGTCCACAAAACCCAAGGCAAAGCTTTGATGTTCCTCATCTCTACATTGAATCATTCTAGCATTGATATATCTGTTTCATTAATTATCCTCCGCTTTTCATATATGTACTATCAAGATTTGGCTTCATATCACTCCCATAGATAGTGCTAGAATACAGTTGGCCATCTTTGACTGTACTATACACTTTTTAGTAATATACCGAATATTTTTAAATAATCGTCCAAACCAAGATGAGAGTTTTTAACTATTACTCACACTGGCCTCTATGCTGCTAACAAGCAGGTGGGACCACAGGGCAAGTGCCCATGCAGGAATGCTTCAGTCAGGGGGATGCTTCCGTTCTGCAGAGAAAGAGCAGAGCAGGTGAGGGGAAAACTGGAACCCTCATCCTCTAGGGTTCTTGCTTCCTATATTGCATTTACTTAACCATTCAGGGGCTTAATAGTCTTTCAGAAGGTGTCTGTTTCCTCTCTTAACAAAAGGGACAACCTCTAACTGGGAACTGATTCAAAACAATAAAACCGATTCTTACTGTCAGTGTCTATATGATCCTAAGCCAGAGAGGTAACATCTTTGACCCATTTTTTTTTTCTTAATGGACATGGGTCTTCTCTATTTGTATTAATAATATTTCTCGCCTCACTACGTATGTTCATAGTCGGACAATGCTTCACCCTCTTTTTTTACCTACTACTTATATTTTTTAATGGTTTTGTCATTGATCCATTAATACTAATAAATCTATGAATCCAAAACAAGAGCATGATCTTTGTGGATTCCAAACATCTGTCTGCAGGATTCTTGCAAACAGAAGGACTAGACTAATTATGCTGTGCTGCCGCTCCGACCCCCACAAGTATTACTCATAGCCTGTGACTCATATGCCACCAGTCAGAACCACTGTCCCTGTGTAATCACCGGCCAACTTGTCTTCATTCACTTTCACATTTGCAGAGGCTGGATCATTACTGCAGTGAAAATAACAAAGTAAACATGAGTCAGAAAAACGCAGGAATAAAACTCTTGAGCATTGCTAATATCTACCAACGCCATCATTTCCTGTCCACATCTTTTTCATTAGGCATTGCCAATGCCACACAATACTGATTGATCAACTTAATTACTTCACATCATTCTTATTATTATTGGGCCATAGATAACTATTTGATTAATATTTTTTTGGACTTAAATGTATTTTATTCCAATGTCAATTTAATATGTACATAGGAAAATTAAAAATAAGTAAAATTAAGTATAAACATATGCCTACTATTCTTATGTAATATAAAATCACATTTGATTAATATTTTTTAATACTACCATGAATACCCTCAAACAAATGACTGACACCAAGACAAGGGCATTGACTCAACTGACACTGGCCTCTTTCTGAATGAAGCAGTAACGTAAGAAATGGGATCATGGCAGTGATGTTTAGATTAGCTCAGTGATTCTGTTTTGAAGAGTATCAAGCAGAGATGATAAAAAGACTGAGACATTTTGTTCATTGATCTATAATTTCTGGTTTTCATTTAGGTATTTATTAATTTGTGGCAAGATTTATTTTCTTCCTATAAAACAAACTTCAAACTTATAACTGACTTACAGCAACATCTATTGCTTATTAGTAATTATTATTATTGCTTATATCACCTTTAGTGATATACTGGGTCCATTTGTTTATCCACACCAAAATGTATATTCAGGGTATTTTTCCTTACTATACACTTTAGTAATGAACAATGCTTTACCCTCTTCATTTTCACTCAACTATGCATTTATTTGTTTATTCTGCCATTGACACTTTTATAATACTGTTTTAGAACACAAGATTAAGAAGAAGATCCTTGTATATTCCTGATATCTGTCTACTATATCACTTTAAACGTGGGAATGGACTAGATCCTATTTGTGTTGGACCTCAAAGTTTCAGAGACCTAGTATTCATCATATACAATAATAATACACAAAGATATCCTGTGGTCCCCAACCCCTGGGCTGTGGATGGGGCCGCAGAGCTCCGCTGCTCCCCAGCCCCCCAACCATGGAACAACTGTCTTCCATGAAACTGAGGAGCCAGAGTGAGGGGAGGGGCGCACAGTAGGAGGTGAGCGGCCGGCGAACAAAACTTCATCTGTATTTACAGCCGCTCCCCATCGCTTGCATCGCCACCTGAGTTCCACTTCCCCCCTTTCTTGGAAAAACTGTCTTCCATGAAACTGGTCCCTAGTGCCAAAAAGGTTGGGGACCTCTGAAAATCAGTGGTCCAAGATTGGCCTTCTTATCTATACTTATTTGTTGATTAATTCATTAATAAAAATATATGTAAACCACAAAAAACAAGAATAAGATCTTCCATATCCTTAACATTCCTCCATAATACCATTTACAAAGAGCCTAAATCTCTTTCTTTAACTGAACTCAGTGTTTCAGGTATGTATTAATCAACACAATACTTCACAGCTATCTGATATGGCTGACCTTCTTTGAATCACTCAAACCAAGACAACTTTGTCACTCACACTGGTCTCTGTGCCCCTGACACACAGACGTGGACTCGTGACCTTGGACCAAATCGGCACAAGCCATGTCCGTCTGAGGAGTACACAGCACAGCAAATGATTAAAAAGTTGAGACATTCTCTCCACGGATCCATAGATAGATTCCTCCGGGCCTTTATATAGTCATTTGGGTTGGTATAAATTTATGGTAATGTTTATTTATTTTTCTCTTAATAAATCAAATACCAAATATGCAATTCATCAAAAACTGTTACGTATCATGTTTTATCAACTTTAGTCTAAGACAAAATACACTCGCTCCATTATTATTCATTCCAACTTATATTAACATTAGTTTTCCTTACTATATACGTTCACAATGAACATGCTTCACCACCTTGATGTTTGTTCATTATATATTTGTTTATTATTTATTCTACCACTTATCCCTTATAATGTTATTTTTTAAGAATTCATGAACACAAGAGCCAAAAACAAGACCCTTGTATGTTCCTGACATCAATTGATTGGATGTTCAAACAGAGGAAATGGACAGACTCACGCTGCTCTGCGTGCTCCCAAGACGCAGCCGCAGCCGTAGAGCACGTGATCGCGGAAGAGCGCTTACGTGGGCTCGAGTGGGTCCATGCTGAGGAGTACAAAGCACAACAGATGACAAAAAAACTGAGACATTGCTCCGATGATCCCCCCTTTCTACCTTTCATTTACTTAGTCACCTAAGCAGTCATTATTTGGAATACATTTATTTCATATTCTTATAAGAAATCAAACAACTTTGAATTTGCCATGAACACAGAACGTTATTTATTCTGTCTGTGAGCATAAAAACAAAGGCAAGAAAACTAGATTTTTGCATACTTCTGATGTCTGTCTATAGTATCTCTTCAGACAGGAGGAGTGGACACGATTCCTTTTGTGTCGGACCTCAGAGTTCAAGACCCACAATGTTCATCATGTTCGACTCAAACGCCACCAGTCATCATCATCGGTCCAGGAATGGCCCGCCTTCTCTTCATTTACTTCTACACTGTTGATTAACTCAGGAGTTCACTAATAATAAGTCTAAAGTGCTATGATGCACAAAACTGAAAAAGGCCTTGATATCCTTCATATATACATAAACTCATTCTCAGATCACTGTATCTCCTTTAGTACGTATCCTAATTTTTCTTAAATGAATTAGTCAATAGAATACTTCATATTGATCCCATGTTTGTCAATGGGCTGAAATTGGCCTTCTTTTATTATATTACAAAATTTTTAAGACTCCAGTGAATACCCCTAAGCAAACCACTCACAAAACATTACTCACAATGGTCTCCAGGCTCCCAGTGCGTGAATCAACTGGAGCGAGTCCATTCGGAGGTGCAGAAAGCAGAGCTGTTGATAAAAAAATTGAAACCCAATGTCCACTGTTCCCCGTTTTGCATCTACAATGTGGGTGCTCCTTTAGGATCACCAAATCATTCATCTGGATGACACTGCTTCATCGCTTTCTTGATTTCATGTTTTCCACATGCATCAACAGTATTTCTTGCCTTGCCATGTATCTCTATATTTGGAGAACGTTTCACCTATTTTATCTCTATTTATCTATCTACTTGTCTATCGATCCTTTCATTGATCCAATTACAGCAATAGAATGAAGTGCTTGGAAAGAAAGGCCAGTTCCTTCTGTGGTGGACTTCAGAGTTCCAGTTAATTCATCATCCAAGACTCGTACCCCAGCCGCAGTCATCATCAGTCCAGGAAAGGCCCACTTTTCTTTCATTCATTTCTGAATTGTTTATTGATTAATTCAGTAATTATACTTCGAAAGCTCTAGGATTCACAAAAATCTAAGAGACTTGATATCACTAATATGTACCTAGACTCATTCTCACTTCAATATACCTCTTTCGTTAATTATCCCTGTATTTCATATATACATTAAACATGCAATACTTCATAGTAACTCCATATTTGTTACCAGGCTATAGTTCCCTTTCTTTGGTTATATTTCACACGTTTTAATGATACAGTGACTACCCTTCAACGAACCATCCAAAACGAGACAAGAACGTCAGTATCACTCACACTGTTCTCCGGGCTCCTGTCACAGAGACGCAGCCAAAAAGCGTGAGACCACGGAAGAAGTCCTAAACCAGTTTGAGTGGGTCCACTCTGAGAAATACGAACCAGAGAAAAGGATAAAAACATTGGGACTTTCTCTGCATAGAATGAAAACGCACGAGCAAAAGAACAAAGCCAAGATCCCAGCAACAGGACCACGTCCAAGGACGTGGACTGCGGATCTGTCCCACCGGACCTCAGAGTGCCACACGTATTCATCGTCCGTGACTCATACGCCACAAGTCGTCATCATTCGGTCCAGCATCGGCCCTTCCTGTACTGTCACCTGTG
Source organism: Lepilemur ruficaudatus (assembly GCA_963574885.1). NCBI lineage: Eukaryota > Metazoa > Chordata > Mammalia > Primates > Lepilemuridae > Lepilemur > Lepilemur ruficaudatus. The sequence continues at coordinate 8,977 of CAUYRT010011932.1, read as the reverse complement.
TTTGCTTATCAATTCATCAAATCACAAAATGATAATTTTTAAACGCTATTCTTCACAAAAACTCAAGAAGAGCCTTTGTATCCTTAATCTATATATAGAATTATCCTCACATCAATATAACATTTTATTAATCATCCTCGGTTTTCATATATGCATTAATTGCTATATCATTTCCTATATCCCATGTATATCTCTGGGCTACCATTGCATTCTTTAATTATATTTCATAATTTTTAATAATACAGTGAAAGATACTAAAATAAAAAAAAAATGTTGAAACCGAGAAAAGAATTTAAATCATTACTTACTTTGATCTCTGGGCTCTTAACACATAGAGTTAACCGCAGAGCTCATGACCATGGAAGAATGCTTAAATCATCTCGGATGTGTCCGTCCTAAGAGTACAAAGCAGAGCAGATGATAAAAAAATTAAGAGCTATGTTCGCCTCAAAAACTGATTCATGTGATTAACTGTACACCTCGGTAAATTCACTTCGAATCATTTAATTGTACACTTAAAATGGAGTGTTGGTTGTACGTAGATACAGTTGGAGCACTATGTATCTACTCTATGGACTACTTTGACAGAGTAGATTTTTGAATGTAACAAGATAAGTCGACTTGAGTGGTAATATATTTTGGGAAATCAGCTCACTACAAATTGTGACTGTAAACATTGCACTGTAAATGCTTTGTAGTTTTCCCCAATAAAAAAAAATAAAAATTGGAACTAACTTATGAACACAAATGTGCATAAAGGGAAGTAAAACTCAGGGGAAACCAAACAGGGGGAGGAGAGGGTGGGTGAAAACCTATCTAATGGTATAATGAACATTATCTGGGTGATAGGCACACTTATAACCCTGACTCAAGTATAATAAAATTGACATATGTAATGAAAAACATTTGTACCTCTATAATATTTTGAAATAAAAAAAATTGTTTTTCAAATGTTGGGATTTATTTTTATTTCAATTTGCATGTAATATTAATGTATATATAAATTTCTCTTCTGTAGGATTATTTTACTGTATTTGATAATGATAATTTTTCCTGTTCATTAAATTGTGGTCTGTAAATATGTGAATGTATCATAGGTTATACAGACATAAAAACCTGCCTCAGAATATATATCCCCTTAAAAGTAAATAATTTGTAAAGGTTGATCACTAGCAGTTTGACTATTATTATTTACTTCTATAACAAAGGATCATAAAAATAGATAACTCAGTCCAGTATTTAACAGTAATTTGCAGAAATGTTCCAATTTCCAAGTGTATGTGTGGTGTTTTATAATTGCCACTGGTTTGTCATCCATTTCATTTATCATGCCAATGTTTATACATATCATCACAGTTAATACTCATCCTAACCAGTTAAAACAAGTAAAAGTAAAGCCTCCTTTTAGATGTGATAATAGAAGACCTGGTATTTTAACTGACCTTCTTATTTGCTAGTGTGGCAGATTTGCAGTTCCAGTCCTTGGCTCTCTGAATAAAAAGGCATTTTTTAATTCACAAAAGCCAGCTGAATTTTATGATAAAGCACATTTTGTGGAAAAATTCAATGAGAATTTTTGTTGCCATGGGCCACATGAAGCTCTATGTGAAAATTTGAAGTTGACAGGATGGAAAATGGCAAATAATGTAATTCTTTGTGATTCTTTAACAGGCAGTGTGTGAACAGCATGGCTGCTGTTGGCACCCACTGAATTAATCTTTCCTTCCATGGTGCCTCTTTGCAGACAGTAATGGCTGTAAAGTTGACTAAAAGACAACAACAAATGCTGGTAAGGTAGACTTTTCTCAAAGAAGAACATGCTCTGTAATTATACTCCCTCTTCCCACCCTCCTCATTTAAATTCACCTGCTCTGTTTGGAAATGATATTACCAGTGTACTTCTCACAACACAAACTCAGACAGCCAATCTTTTCTGGTTCAAGGTTTGGTTTTGAAAATATTCAAAGAATAGTTTTGCTATATGTGCAAATTCTAACGCAGGCTCATTTTTACTAGGTGTTAATAATGGTATTTTAAAACAGAAGGACATAATGAACTACATTTAACACTGAATGAAAGAAATTTGGAGATAAAAAGCAACCTGTAGATAATCTATTTTATTTATTTTATCTTTTCATAATTCCTAACAATTTGAGAACCTAATAACTGCTATGAGCTTCTCCTTCCTTCTATAGAAAGTCACTGACCATCAATTCCGTGTTAAAGTTATCAAAAAAGTAACAATAAAATTTTGTAAATGATTTTTAATTTGACATTTCTTTAGTTTCAAACATATATCTGACCTTTATTATCATCATTTGGAAGCCAAGTGTAGAAAAGGTACAAGTTACTCCTTTTATTTTCTTCTGTAGACTTAAAATGTTTTCCTAATAAATGAAAGCTTTTGCTATTTCCTTACTAGAAACTTCAATATAAAATAAGAAAGTTTGCCTACATTATTCTCAACATAAAGTTTTGTCATTTAAATCTTTTGATAAATTTCCCTAGAGAAACAAATTTTTAAAAAGACAAAGCAGGGATGGGAGATTGAGAAAAAGATAAAAGTAATCATAACAGTGCAGAATTATATTTGAAAATATCAGTTATTAGAGATTAAACCCTTTTTTAACCATGACTGTCTTTAACAGTATGAATGCATCATGTAGAAAGGTGGCTAAGTAGGGAAAGTTTATCATAAATAAACCGTCTGAATTGTCTAAACAAGACTGTCTAAATTGTCATTGACATTGAATAAAAAGAAGCAAATGAAACAACATCCTTAATAAGCATAAAATATTTTTAAAACTTATAATTGCATTTGAATATAGAATTCTCTAACTCTAAAATACCTTCTAAAGCATGTATACAAAATAGTCAACATAATTTACTTCTTTTTCATGACATTTTATTTCAAAATTCTATAATTTAATATATTGTGACCTTAGCATTCCTACTGAATTTGTCTTTTTTAAAAATTATTGCTCTGAATTATAAGAATTCATATCATGGCAGTACCCCAGGGCTATTTATATTTAAAGGTAGCAGCTCATCTAAACCACCGTACCAAATCTTTCTTCCAGACACGACTCCTGAAAATTGTGACATAAAGGAAGGTCCTGACCATTTTCAGATTGTAGAGTAGGCTTAAATGTCCCAGTAACCTGGAAATGACCATGTCTATAATCACATTGCTGCTAGAGCATAAAGTGGCAAGAGAAGTTCCTCTGGTAAGATGACATCTGCACAGTGACTTGCAGAAAATGACAACATTGGTTGTCTGATAAGAGAATTTCCAGACCAAGTTTTCAGCAAGAGCAAAAATGAGATTTGAGGAAATCTTTGGGGGGATGATAAAGACAGAGCTTGATAATTGAAGTAACAAGGAAAGGAGGCCCATCAAGTTGTATGGGTCAGTGGAAGCCGTTTTAAAGGCTTTGATTTTACTCTTACCTCAATGACTGGGCACCTCTCCTTTTTGGACAGAAAAGTGACATTGGAGATCTATGTAAAAATACTTAAAGGAAACAGGGGTGCAAGGACCAGAATGGATAAACAGGTGTTGTAATAATCAAAATTGATTGGACTAAAATGGTGACATTAGAGGTAGAAATCTGGATGTATGTAACACAGTATACAGAAAGGAAGAAACTGCGGATAGATGATGGATGTGGATTATAAAGACAAAATGAGGGTTTCAGGAGGTTGTCTTTGATCTAAGGAACCGTAACAATGTCAGCCACTGAATTGTAGAAGACTTGGAAAGGAGCAGATTTGGTTAGATGACTGGATGAGAACAGAACTCTAAAGCTTGTTTTTGTACATATATTGTCTGGATTGACTATTAAACATCCAAGGGAAGACATGGAGTCGGCAATTTGCATTTTTTAATCTGGAGACCAGTGGAGAACAAGAGAGATTTCTTGGGAATCATCAGAGTGTAGATGATTCTTAAAGCCATGATGCACTTATGATATCATCTGAGAAATCAGCGTGCCCCAGGGTAACGTCTGGGAATACTTCCACATTTATAGATCAGGAAAAAGAAGAGGATCCAGAAAAGAAGTCAGAAAAGGAGAATCATATTGGAATATAATGAGAGCAAGAAAAGAAATCTTTTAAGAATAGATTTTTTTTAGTCTTTCTGAAAGTAATTATCTGTCCAAACTATCTTCAGTTCTTCATTTTACCTTCCTAAATTCAAGTCTAAAAAGGAAACCCATAAACCTGCTTCTGAGGCTTCCTTTCCTCACAGGATTGAAACACAACCAGCAGCATGCAGACTTGGCTGTATTCCTGCTTCTCAACAACAATTTAGTAGAATTACTGTCTGAGCTATCAGGACACCTTGATAGGCTGACAGTCATGAGGCACTCAATAAAAACAATCTCATGGGTATTAAGGGACAAGCAGATGTCTCAGACACGCTAAGATATATGTGAGGCCTGCTTTTTACTTCCTAAAAGAAGTTTTGGTGATTGCTTGTTGCTCATTTGGTTTGTTTATTGACCATGCAGCATAATAATAATAGCCATCATTTATTAAGCACTTACTATATTATAAAGAATTTCTAACATTGGAATGTAACTTGCATGCAATAAAATTCACAAAACTTAAAAAAAATTACTGTGTATTAAGCTACTCTAAGCATCTTCTAGTATAAAATATTTGATAAATACGGTGACCACTTTCAACTTTTAAGCCTGAAAAATATGTTATTTGTGTGTTTTTTCTTTTGACTATAGATAGATAATACATGAGTTATATTTTAATCTTTTGACTTTTATGTGTGGCCAGGATTTACTGTGCACTCTGATTTTACCAACCTGGCATGTGTAAATTGGTGGTGAATGGGGGGTGAGTTTTTTCACCAGAAAATAAAATTTGATTATTTTTAAGCATAAATAATTATTGTTCAATTTATGACACTATCAATTACTGATATTATTCTGTCATAAAATATGCTTTTTCATCCCATTCAAAAGATATTTCTTCAGTAATATTTATTTTTAATCTTTCTGAGTTAGATGTTTAGAAATAATTTTTATTTATACAGAGGGAGAGAAAAAAGGAAAATTTGTGCCGTTTCCATTTCCTCCTGACAAATACACTCTTCTCCCTCTGAGTTTTACTACTTCTAAACTTAGAATTATCCTTTAGTTACCAATGGCATAAATTTTGATATAATGGCAAAAGTTGCATAAAAAGAACCAAGTTCATTAGGACATTTGAAGATTGAAAGTAATTTAGCTTCATGTGAACTAAGTAGCCCCTGACAAAATAAAACTCCTAATTAAATTATGGATGAGGCACTGTGATAAGTACCAGCAGTAGTTATCACCCTTGAGTGATTTTGCCCATCTCAGGAACATGTAATGTCTGGAGAAATTTTTGGTATTTAAACTAGGAAATGCTACGGGCATCAATTAAGTAGAAGTCAGAGATATTGTTAAACGTTTTATGATGCACAAGTACAGCCCCCAACAAAGAATCATCCAGCCAAAAATGTCAATAGTGCCAAGGTTAAAAAAAAAAAAAAAACCATGGCAACAGAGATATAAACATGAAGTAAACACATAGTTATATACGTAAAAATTGCATCTACTATAAGAATATCTCATTTTATTGGGATTTACTTTATCTTGCTTCACAGACATTGCATTTTTTTATACAGATAGAAGGTTTGTTATTGGCATGATTATTCCATCGCCATTTGCTCACTTTTCGTCTCTTTGTCACATTTTGGTAATCCCTGTAATATTTCAGACTTTTTCATTATTATATCATCTGTTATAGTGATCTTTGATCAGTGATCTTTGATATTACTATTGTAATTTTTTTTTTATTCCAGCATTGTAATTGTTTTGAGAAAGTGTGAGTGGTTTGGATAGAAGATCAAACCAACCACAATATTCCCTGAAGCAGCACCTAACACAGAGCAATGCCCTAATTCTATGAAATTCTATGAAGGCTAAGAGATGTGAAGAAACTGCAGATGAAAGTTTGAAGACAGCAGACACTTGTTCATGAAGTTTAAGGAAAGAAGCCATTTGTATAACATAAACATCCAAAATGGAGTAGCCTATGCTGATGTGGAAGCTGCAGCAAGTGATCCAGAAGATCTAGCTAAGATTACTGATGAAAGTGGCTATACTACATGACAGATTCTCAGTGTACATGAACCAGTCTTTTGTTGTAAGAGGATGTCATCTGGAATGTTCATACCTAGAGAGGAAAAGTCAATGCCTGGCTTCAAAGCCTCAAAAGACAACCTGACTCTCTTGTTAGGGGCTAATGTAACTGGTGACTTTAAGTTGAAGCCAATGTTCACTTACTGTTATGAAAATTCTAGGACCCTTAAGAATTATGCCAAATATGCTCTGCCTGTGCTCTACTAATAGAACAACAAGTCATGGATGACAGCACATCTATTTACAGCATGGTTTATTGAATATTTTAAGTCTGTTGAGACCTTCTGTCCAGAGAAAAGAATTCCTTTTAAAATGTTGCTGCTTTTTGACAACGTACCTGGCCACCCAATAGCTCTGATGGAGATATACAAGGAGATTGATGTTGTTTTCTTTCCTGCTAACATAATATCTATTTTGCAGCCATGGATAAAGGAGTAATTTTGACTTATAAGCCTTATTTTTTTTTTAAGAAACACATTTTGTAAAGCTATACTTTCCATAGTGATTTCTCTGATGGTTCTGGGAAAAGTAAATTGAAAATCTTCTGGAAAGCATTCACCACTCTAGATGCCATTACAAACACTCCTGATTTGTGAGAGGAGGTCAAAATAGCAACATTAACAGGAATTTAGAAGAAGTTGACTTTAACCCTCCTAGATGACTTTAAGGAGATCAAGACTTCAAAGAAGGAAGTAGCGGATGTGGTAGATATGGTGCAGATTTCCACCATTGCAAATGTGGTGGAACTAGCAAGCGAACTAGAATTAGAAGTGGAGCCTAAAGATGTGACTGAATTGGCCCCCTCTTGTGATAAAACTTGAACAGATGAGGAGTTGCTTCTTATAAATGAGCAAAGAAAGTGGTTTCATGAGATGAAATCTTCTCTTGGTGAAGAAGCTGTGAACAATGCAAAAATGACAACAAAGGGTTTATAATATCACATAAGCTTACTTGATAAAACACAATGAGGCATTAGAGAATTGACTCCAGTCATGAAAGAAAAGTTTTACTGTGGATAAAATGCTATTAAACAGCATTGCATGCTACAGAGAAATCTTTCATTAAAGAAAGAGTTAATCCATGTAGCCAACTTCATTGTTTTCTTATTTCAAGAAATTGCTGCAGCCACCCCAACATTCAGGAAACACAACACTGATCAGTCAGCAACCGTCAACATAGCAGCAAGATCCTCCACTCACAAAAAGATTACCACTTGCTGAAGGCTCAGGTGATCATTACCATTTTATTTTCATAAATAGAGTATTTTTGAGTTAAGGCATGTACATTTTTAAGAAATAACGTGCACTTAATGGACTACAGTATAGTGAGACTATAACTCTTGTATGAACCGGTAAACCGAAAGATTCCTGTGACTCACTTCATTATGATATTTGCTTTATTGTAGTGGTCAGGAGCCAAGCCCTCAATATCTCCAAGGTATGCCTGTATATACTAAGCTCTATGGTTACGAATTATCAATGTCATTTCATAATTATTTTACAATTATTAAAAAGGGTTTTCATTCACAATTATATGTTTTTGGGGGGTAGATACTGGCCTTCGGTTGTTAGCAATGGGAAAGGTTTTACATTTCTTTTTTTATTATTTCAGAATATTGCAGGGCTAACAAAGTTTTGGTTATATAAATTGCTTTTGTACCATTTGAGTCAAACTTATAAGTGTGCCCATCCCCACATAGTGCACAATGCGCCCGTTATTTGTGAGTTTATCCATCCCCTTCCCCCACCTGTTTAATTCCGATGAATGTTATTCACACATAAGTGTTATAATCACATAAGTGTTGATCAATTAGTATCAATTTAATGGTGAGTACGTGTGGTGTTTGTTTTTCTGTTCTTGTGATACTTCCTTAGAGGAATGGTTTCCCGTTCTATCCAGATTAATATAAGAAGTATTAGTTCACCATTTTCTATGGCTGAGTAGTACTCCATGGTATATGTACACCACATTTTATTAATCCATTGATGTATTGATGGACACTTGGGTTGTTTCCACATCTTTGCAATTATGGATTGAGCTGCTATAAACATTCTAGTGCAGGTGTCTTTTTTATAGAATTTTTTTCCCCTTTGGGTAAATATGCAGTTAGTGGGATTGCTGGATCAAATAGTAGTTCTACATTTATTTCTTTGAGGTATCTCTATACTCCTTTACATAGAGGTTGTACTAGTTTGCAGTCCCATCAACAGTGTATGAATGTTCCTATCTCTCCAAATTCACACCATCATTTGTTGCTTTGGGACTTTTTGATAAAAGACATTTTCACTAGAGTTAAGTGATATCACACTGTGGTTTTGATTTACATTTCTCTGATGATTAGACATGATAAGCATTTTTTCATGTGTTTGTTGGCCATTAGTCTATCTTCTTTTGAAGAGCTTCTGTTCGTGTCTAATTGCCCAATTTTTAATGGGATTGCTTGATTTTTTTCTTGTTTATTTTCTTGAGTTCTTTACAGATTCTACTTATCAGTCCTTTATCAGATGTGTAGTATGCAAATATTTTATCCAATTTTGTAGGTTGTCTATTAACTTTAATGATTGTTTCCTTGGATGTACAGAAGCTTTTTAATTTGATCAGGTCCCATTTACTTATTTTTGTTGTTGCTGTGATTGCTTTTGGGGTCTTCTTCATAAATTCTTTGCCTAGGCCAATGGTTATAAGAGATTTCCAATGTTTTCTTCTAGAATTGTTATAGTTTCATGCCTTAGGTTTAAGTCTGCTATCCATCATTAATTTTTGTTAGTGGTGAGAGGTGCTGATCATAT
>CAUYRT010011931.1:0-16220 GCA_963574885.1 Lepilemur ruficaudatus | reverse complement strand
TCCTAGTCCACGGCCAGGACTCTTCCCAGCCCCAAATTAGCCTCCTCCCTGGAGATGCCCGGGTTGGGCAGCCCACCTGCCTGGACTGCTCAGGGCCCAGGTGAGAGGCAGATGCACTGCCCCAGCTTAACCTTTGCCAGCTTGCCGGGCAACCAGCTCATAATTAGGCAATTAAGTCTTTGAGCAAACACTGGAACGGCCCACCTAAATTGTCCATGTCTAACGCCCGGAACCAGTGGCTATGTCACCTCACCTGGCAAAGTGGGAATAAAGTGACAGGTGGAAGTGAGATGGGGGTTTTATCCTGGGTTATTGGAGTGGCCCAATGTAAGTGCAAACATCATTATAAACGGAGAAGGGAGGCAGAGAGAGAACTAAAGAGATGGTAGCACAGGCCTCAGCCTGACCTTGCTGGCTTTGAGGATGCATAGGGGCCAAGAGCCAAGGCAATGGGCAACTCTAGAAACTGAAAAGGCAGTGGAATGCATTTCCCCTAGAGCCGCCCAAAGGAATGCAGCCCTGTACGCCCTTGAGTTTCGCCCACTAAGACCCATTTTGGACTTAGACCTCCAAAACTGTAAGATAAATGTATATTGTGTTAAGCCACCAAATTTGTAATAAATTGTTAGAGCTGCAATAGGAAATTAAAACAAGAAGTTTGAATTTTCTTGTCAGTTTTCAGAAGACTGTTCTTGATATTAAAACTTCATTTTCTTATACCCATGCTACCCTTAACTTCTGGTACCAGAATTATTGGCTGTAATCTATCTCCTCCCTCCTTGAGTCCTCAAGGACAGAGTCCACCTTTTATCTTTGCATTTCTAGCAAACCAGCACGGCAGGTGCCCCATGCCTGCGGAATGAAAGGAGGAACACATGAACTATGGGAATATCCTTGCATTCTGTCATCTCGACTGCTGCATCCTCCCCGTCTCTGCTCGCCACAAACTCTGAGCTTTCAGATAATCAGGAAACAATGCCCAAACCTGGGCATTGTCTCATATTCAGCCCTGTTCTCAGGCTTAGTGGGGAGGTGAGGCTGATCACAATGCCCAGAGAGCTTGAGTCCCTGAGCCATACTTCCTGAGCGCAGCTCAGTCAGACAGCAGGACTCCTAAAGGAGTGACTGCGTTCAGCAAAATACAGGGGCTGCGAGCCAACGTGGCTGCGGGAGGCAGACACAAACAGAGAGCAGGTACACCGCATGCCACAGGCCGCAGAGAACATTCACCCACGAGGATGAGACTGGAGTCGCTGTGACCTGACTCTGTGGTTCAACAGAATTGGAGTGGCCCAGAGGGACCAGAACGAGGAGGAAGACAGGACAAGATGGAGGCCCATCCAGAAAGAACGCCAGGTGGGCCCAGGTGCCCCCTCCGTGGCCCCCTCTGTGGCACGTTTGCAGGAGAATGAGGAAAGCCCAGGTTGGCTGAGATCAAAGGTCCACCACTTAGAGCACCTGGGGCCTAAAGAGAAATGAGGTTGAAGTAGAATAAGACCTAAACAGACAGAGAAAGGTAGACATCCTTACCTGGATCCTGATTTGAGTCCTAGCAAACTTTAAAAAAAAAAAAAAAAGACCATGCATTCAAAAATTGAAATTTTGAACTGATTAGATATTTGATATGAAAGTAATTAATATCAAAAATTGTATACATAATAAAAAACATACAGACAGGGCTTAAAAGAGTTAACTAGTTTTACCAGGTTTGCCCAGAAAAGCAGCTGTCCCCAGACCTCCTCAACTACCCTCTCCTGTTCCCTTTCACCATAGGCTATCATGTTCAACTCTCTTAGATATTTTTTTTCTTGTATTTATCTCTACATCTCTACAAAAAAAATGCGAGCATTACTCCTTTCCGATGTTTTCATTCTAGGCATTATCCAGTGACTTCAACTTGGGGACAAGAAGATGTGAGTTTAGCTTTCCCCATCCCACCCCTGCCTCGCTTTTCCCCACTACATACAGTTTCCACCCCTCAGGCTCCCAGGAGAGATCTGTGGTTATGTTGGTTGGATAAATATTCAGTGTCTGTGGTGTTACAACTATTTATCCAGAGCTGAGCTATGTAATAATCTATATCTGCTTTTCCTTCCCTGCACATCTTCCCACCTCCCCTCCCTCTGGAATTAATCATTGTCTTGTTTTTGTTTGTTTGTTTTCTATGTACTCATCACCGATTCAACACCAAACTCTCAGTTGTCTAATTCTCTTTGCAAGTTTTTCTTTTCTATCAGGTATTCTATCAATTTCATAGAGAGAAGTCCCTCCCAAAGCCTCTGACCTCTAGGTTGGACTGGCTGCCCTTTCTGCTGGGTACCCAGCTGTCACCCTACTAACTCCCTTTTTCAACATCTTGGGGAATCCCTCAAACTCTGTCCTGGGCTGGCTTTTCTGTTTCTTGGTTTACTCCCTTATTTTGGTGGAGCCCGTCCTTAAGTAGCTTTCTGAGAAAGGGTATTGCAGAGGTAAACTTTTTGAGACCTTACATTATTAAAACACCTTTGTCACATACTTACACTTGATAGATGCTTTTGGCAGGCTATAGAATTCTTGGCTGGTGGAGTATATGCAGCCTCTAAGATGGCCCCAATGATTTCTACCTTTTGGTATTTAGGCCCTTGTGTAGTATCTCCTGCACTGTTGGTTTTTGACTACTAGGATATGGCAGAAGTGGTGGAATGTCACTTCCAAGATTAGATTATAACAGACCGTCTCGGGCTCCCCTGTTCTGTTCCATCACTCCCTTGGGGGGAAGTCACGTCATGAACAGCACCTTGGAGAGGCCTCCATGCAAGGACCTGAAATCTCCTGCCAACAACCACGTGAGTGAGCCTGGGAGCAAGTTTTTAGCCCCAACTGAGCCCTGAGATGACTACCATTCTGTCACACAGCTTGACTGCAGCCTTATGACAGACCCTGAGCCAGAACGACCTGGCCAAGCCGCTGCTGAATTCCTGACCCACAGAAACTGTGAGATAAAAAATGGGTCATTTTAAACTACTAAATTTCAGAGCAATTTATTACACAGCAATAGTTGATGAATACAGTTGGAAATCCTTTCCCTTCAGTTTTTAAAGCGTTACCCTGAGGCCCTTCAGCTTTCAATGCAAAGCAGTCCTGATTCCGGAATTTTGCTATGAGACCTGTCCCCCTAGAAGCTGCAGCGCCTTTTCTGCCCCATGCATGCCAACGGTGCACGTGGTTTGTCTCGCTGGGCCTACGTTCTCCACTGTGCTGGGCCTCCAGCACCATTTCAGTCTGGAGATTCGCGCCGTCCAATTTAGGGGAACTTTCTGGCATTTGCTTGTTGACGGTTCCCTCCACCCCGTTCTCTCCGTTCTCTCCCTCAAGTTCCCCACGACTTTTATTTGCACTCCCTGGACTGATCCTTGCGTCCCTAGTCACCATCCCGTTTCTGTGTTCTTTGCTTTACTTTCTGGGTAATTTCTTTATCTTCCCATTTTTAAATAAAGATTTTTTATTTCACTTTTTATTCTGTATTCTCTGAATCCCCCTTTGTTGCTTTTAATGGAGTGTTTCCTTGTTATAGTATCGTGTGCTTCTGTTCTGGGTGGAGTAGCTTCCCTTAGCAATCTAAAGGTATTAATACTATTGTTTTCGGTGGGGTTTTTTGTTTGTTTCTTTAAAAGTTTTCTTCTCTCTGCATAGTCTATATTCTTTCAAGCTGTTTTCTTTTATTTTCTTTGATCTCTTTCCTTTATGTTAGAATTTTCCTCAGATGTCTGTTCATATTTAAGAGTGGAGCACTGACAAATTGACAGGCAGCTCCTAGCCTTCACTGGGTCGGATTATTCCCTGAGTTTCACCTAGGGTGACATGGGTGGACTTTTGACACTTGTTATGGCTACCTACTGCTGTGTCTAAAACTTAGAAACTAAAAACAACAGCACTGGTATTGCTCACATCTGCAAACTGGACAGGGCCTGGTGGGGACAGCTCCTCTCTGTCCCACTCAGCCTCACCTGGGGCAGCTCAAAGGCTGCTGGATGAAGGCTTGTACACTTGTCTGGTGTCTGAGCTGGGGACACTCAAACAAGTGGGCGCCTGAATGGTTGGGACTCCTTGGGCTTCTCTGTCCCTACGAGCTCTCTGCAGCATGGGGGCTGCAGGTGGATGTCTTACATGTTGGCTCAGGGCTCCCAAAGTGCATGTCCTAAAAAAATGAACTGGGCAGAAGCTGTATCACTTGTTATGATCTAGCATTGCAATTCACACCACTTCTTTCCTCAAAACAATCACAAAAGCCCATCCAGTTTCAAAGGAAAATAGATCTCACCCTTGATGGGGGAGTGTCAAAATTCTGGAAGAGCATGTGAGACTGGGAACATTGTTACAGTCATTTTTGATACAAACTATCACAATACTTAACTATACCATATCCTGGAAAGTTCATTATATTAGTGCCATATTGCTGCTATAACAAATAAATCACAACTTTAGCACTTATAAAAACACAAATTTAGGCCAGGTGCTGTGGCTCACACCTATAATCTCAGCACTTTGGGAGGCCGAGGCCAGAGGATTGCTTGAGACTAGGAGTTCGAAACCAGCCTGGGCAACAGAGTGAGATCCTATCTGTACAAAAAATAATAAAAATTAGCCAGGCACAGTGACATGCACCTGTAGTCCCAGCTACTCAGGAGGCTGAGGCAAGAGGATGACTTGAGCCCAGGGGTTTGAGGCTGCAGTGAGCTATAACTGCTAGTGCGCTCCAGCCTGGACAATAGAGTGAGACTCTGTTTTGAAAGAAAAACTAATGTTTTAAAATTAATACAAAGCCACACCCAAATTTATTATCTTAGAGCTGGAGGCCCTAGAGGACAGCCCATTTCCTTGCCTTCTCCTGCTTCTGGAGGCCTCTTGCATTCCTTTGGCTCCCTCCATCTTCAAAGCACATCACTCCAACCTCTGCTTCCTTTGTCACGTCTCCATCCTCTGGCATGGACCCTCTTGCCTTGCTCTCATACAGACCCTTCTGATTGTGGTAGGCCCAGCCAAATCATTCTAGGGCAATCTCCCCATCTGCAAAGTCCCCTTTTCCATGTAAGATGACATATTCACAGGTTCTGGGATTAGGACAGGGACATCCTTGGTGGGAGGCATGCTCTGTCCACCACAGTCACGGTACATAGAGCAGCTCATTCCCCAGTGACACTGCAGTGAATAAATGACTGATGTGAGTCCTGAGGGGCTGCACTAGTGAACTCTTCACCCTCATCCCTGGAGTGCCCACCTACCTCTCACCCTCTGACCTGAAGCTTCTCACACGCTGTACAGCCCAAGTCTGGGATCTGCAGAGCTCCTGACAGGAGTCAGCTCTAATGGCCTTTCTCCTCTTCCACCAGCCTGCGCTCCACTCCCAGAATTCTGAGCAAGCACGGCTCCGTATTCTCCTGGGAGCCTTGCCCAATGCAGAGACGCTATTTGGCACCATGGGGAGGCTCTACTCATACATCTGCTGAGGACTTGGGCAAGACGCTGCCCCTCTTTGGGCTCCAGTTCCCCTGCCTTTAATCTGGGAGGTTAGACAAAAGTTCATGAGGGAAGAAGGTTCCTTCATAGTTAAATGAGGGGGCAGTACCCATGAGAAAAGCCTAGTCCCACCCACAGTCACATCCGACCTGCTCAGTAGTGATAATTACAACAATGTGTGCTCCTGATGTATTAGACATAAAACATCACAGGTGCATTTGAAGTCCCTTCTCAATTCCTTTTCCCTCCCCAAACTTAACTCTACCACCCCTAGAGGGAACCACTATCTTGACTTCTTTGTGTCCAGGGTTTTATTCTTTTGTCATATGTGTGCAGCCATAAATAATAGGTAGTATTATTCCATGTCTTAAAAGATTACATATACACGCCTGTAATCCTAGCACTCTGGGAGGCCAAGGCGGGTGGATCGCTCAAGGTCTGGAGCTCGAAACCAGCCTGAGCAAGAGCAAGAACCCGTCTCTACTATAAATAGAAAGAGATTAATTGGTCGACTAAAATATATAGAGAAAAAATTAGCCGGGCATGGTGGCGCATGCCTGTAGTCCCAGCTACTCAGGAGGCTGAGGCAGAAGGATCGCTTCAGCCCAGGAGTTTGAGGTTGCTGTGAGCTAGGCTGACGCCACGGCACTCTAGCCTGGGCAACACAGTGAGACTCTGTCTCAAAAAAAAAAAAAAATTACATATATGATCCAAAGCCATCTACGAATCCAATGCAATCCCTACCAAAATTTCAACAGCTTTTGTCACAGAAAGAGAAAAGCTAATCCTCAAATTCACACAGAATTGCAAGGGGGACTCAAATAGCCAAACAATCTTGAAACAGAAGAATAAGGTTGGAGAACTCAAACTTTCTGACTTTAAAACTTACTACAAAGCTACAGTGATGAAAATGCTATGGTTCAGACATAAGGGCAATCAT
The DNA here is from genome assembly GCA_963574885.1 of Lepilemur ruficaudatus. Taxonomy (NCBI): domain Eukaryota; kingdom Metazoa; phylum Chordata; class Mammalia; order Primates; family Lepilemuridae; genus Lepilemur; species Lepilemur ruficaudatus. Next base: position 9,784 of record CAUYRT010011931.1, on the reverse strand, counting down.
ATAGACAAATCGAAATAGAATAGAGAACCCAGAAATGAACCCTCATTTCCATGATAGATTGATTTTTGACCAGGGTGTCGGGACCACACAGTGGGGAAAGAACAGTCCTTCAACAATTGGTGATGGGATAACTGGATATCCACATGCAAAAGCATGAAGTTGGACCTTAACATATGCAATGCACAAAATTGACTCAAAACAGATCAAGATCTAAACTTAAGAGCTAAACTGTTTTCCTAGGGAAAAAGCTTCATGATATTGGATTTGGGAACAATTTCATAGATATGACACCAAAACTACTGGTAACAAAAGAAAAAAGAGATAAATTAGACTTCATTAATATTTAGTCTTAGTTGTTTAATGTGTTGGCCTAAAGTTGTCTTTATAATAACCTCTTCTTGTCTCTTAACATCTGTAGGATGTTTCATTGTTGATACTGGTAACTTGTGCTATCTCTTTTTATACCTTTGCATTTATCAATTTTATTATCTTTTCAATAACCCAACTTTTTGCTTTGCTAATCTTCCCTGTTGTATATCTGTGTTATATTTCATTGATTTTTGTTCTTATTTTTATTTACTTCTGTCCTCTTTCTTTGGTTTTAAGTTGCTGTTCTTTTTCTAACTTCTTGAGATGGAAATTTAGATAACTGGTTTTAAATTATTTTCTCTTATAATATATGCATTTAAAACTACACATTTTTTTGTAATCACTGCTTTAGCTGATTACTTCAGGTATTTGTAGTATTTTTGTTTGCATTAAGTTAAAAATATTTTCTAATTTTCTGTGTGATTTCTTTCTTGACCCACAGGTTATTTAGAAGTGTTCTGCTTAACATCCATACATTTGAGTTTCTAATAGTCTTTCTTTTGTTCATTTCTGGTTTAATTGCACTTTGCTCAGAGATCCTACCCAGCGTGATTTCACCTTGTGAAGTTTGTTAAGACTTGCTTTACAGTCCAGCACGTATTGTGTTTCAGTAAATATGTACTTGGAAAGAATGTGTGTTCTCTAGTTCTATAAATGTCTAAGTCAAGTTGATTAATTTTGTTGTTCATATTTTCTATACATTTATTGACTTCTTAATCTGATTTTTCTAACAGTAGCTGAAAGAGGTTTGTTAAAATCTCCAACTACGATTACAGATTTGCCTATTTCTCCCTCGTGTTTCATTTTCTGCTTCGTGTGCTTTCATGCTTCAAGTGAAGCTCTGTTACTAGGTGCATATAAGTTTATGATTGTTATGTCTTCTTCTTACTGAATTAACTCTTTTCTCATTAGGAAATGTCACTCTTTAGATCCATTACTACTTCTGGCTCTAAAGTCTACTTTGATGTTAATAGAGCCACACCATTTATCTGGTTAGTATTTGCATGTTACTTTTGCCATCTTCTGACTTTCTACCTTTCTATGTTCTTGTATTTACAGTATGTCTCAGAATCAGCACACATTGTTTTTTTAAGTCCAGCCTCACAAGTTTTGTATTTTAATAGGAATGTTGAGTGGGGTTTAAATCTACCATCTTACTTTTTAAAATTTTTATTCCATCTCCTCTTTAAACCCTTATTCCTCCTTTTCTGTTTCTGTGTGTATATGTGTGTGTGTTTCACTTTATTTCTTCTGTTAAATTTTTAACTATTTTTATTAGTTTTTAGTGGTTCACTCAGAGATGCATCATTGACTTTTGAAGTGTACTTTAAATTGGTACCTTTATCATTTCCCAAATAATAGAGGAAACTTAAAACAGTTTATGGCCATGTACCCCCGTCCTATCTTTGGTACTATTGTTGCTGGATATTTTACTTCTGTGTATGTTATAAATTCCACAAGACGTATTTCTTATGGTTGCTTCAAACATTCAACACTCTTAGGTTTGTTCACGTGACTTCCCTCCTGGTGTTCTCCATTCCGTCCTGCAGCTCCATTTCCACTGGGGTGATTTTCCTTGTGTTTCTGAATGCGTGGATTGCTGGCTGTAAGTTCTGTCAACTTTTTTTAGTGTGAAAAATGTCTTTTCTTCACTTTTGCTTTCCAAATTTTAGCCTTTTTAAATTTTTGAAACAATCACAAAGTTACAGAAAAGCACAAAGTCTAATACAAATGATGTTTTTTTAATCTTTTTTTAAATTTCAGCATATTATAGGGGTACAAATGGTTGGGTTACATGTGTTGCCGTCCCCCTCTTCCCCCCGGAGTCAGAGCTTCAAGCGTGTCCATGCCCCAGATGGTGTGCATCGCACTCATTATGTACGTACATCCCCATCCCATCCTCCCCCTTCCCATCTGTCCGACGCCCGATAAATGTTGTTCCTATATGTCCAATTAGGTGTTGATCAATGAAACCAATTTGCTGGTGAGTACATGTGTTGCTTGTTTTTCCATTCTTGGGAAACTTCACTTAGTAGAATGGGTCTCAGCTCTATGCAGGAAAATATAAGAGGAGCTATATCACTGTTGTTTCTTATAGTTGAATAATACTCCATGGTATACATATAACACATTTTATTAATCCATTCATGATAATACAAAAAATATTATTTGCCTAAACCATTTGAGAGTATTTTGCCAACCTGATGCCTCATCACCCAGAATACTTTATATTTCCTGTATCATATTGTCTAGGATAACCACAGTACAACCTTCAAAGTTAGAAAATTAACAACAATGCATTACCACCTGGCCTGACACCCCATTTAAGATTTGCCAATTGTTCCAATTGTCCCATTGTTCCAATGGTGACTTTAGAAGAGGAATCGTGCTTTGCATTGCATTGTCAGGAGTGATCATGTCTTTTTAGTCCCCTTCAGTCTGGAACAGCTACTCGATCTTTCCTGGGCTTTCCTGACATTTACACTTTTGAATATTATAGGCTACATATTTCATTGAATGTCCCTCAGCTTGCCTCTGTCTCATAATCTGACCTGTCAGCATCACAGCCAGGTGAGGCAGCCTTGGCAGACCTATCAAGGAGGTGAGGCTGTCTTCTTCGCAATGCATCCTAGCAGGTGGTGCCCAGCAACTTGTCCCATCCCTGGTGATGTTCACTTTGATCATTTGATTAAGGTGGGGTCTGCCAGTCTTCTCCATTATAAAGTGATTCTTTTCCCCTTTGTAGCTAATAAATATTTTGTGGATAGGTACTTTGAAACTGTATAAATAGTCTTGCTCATTAAAATTTCTTATTCTTTTTGTTTGTTTGTTAATTGTTTATTTACCAAGAGAAACTTTTCCTCAGCCCACATAGTCATAGCTCAGGAACACAGGTCAGTGATAGAAATCTATGTAAATAAACCCAAATAAATTCTTTATATTTCAAAATCACTTTGCACTCTGAAAGATACCAGCCTTCTTTATCTCCTCAAAATCTTTCATATAATCATAATTTTTGTAGAAATATGCGTATGCCTTCTTTCTTGGTTCAGCCACAGCAAACTTAAAGAAAGCTGCAACCCCCAGGGATACAATGAATGCTCCAACAATATAAACCACAGATACCTGGCCAGGAGGCCATACATCTGAAGCTTCATCAAAGCACTGGAAGCCAGGCCGGGCACGGTGGCTCACGCCTGTAATCCTAGCACTCTGGGAGGCCGAGGCGGGTGGATTGCTCAAGGTCAGGAGTTTGAAACCAGCCTGAGCAAGAGTGAGACCCCGTCTCTACTAATAATAGAAAGAAATTAATTGGACAACTAAATATATATAGAAAAAATTAGCCGGGCATGGTGGCGCATGCCTGTAGTCCCAGTTACTTGGGAGGCTGCGGCAGAAGGATCGCTTCAGCCCAGGAGTTTGAGGTTGCTGTGAGCTAGGCTAATGCCACGGCACTCTAGCCCGGGCAAGAAAGTGAGACTCTGTCTCAAAAAAAAAAAAAAAAAAAAAAAAAAAAAGCACTGGAAGCCATGGTAGTTACTGTCCTTGATGGTATGCCATCCTCAATGTGTCCTTCCTGGCTGATGAAGAAATGAACTGCTGAACTTTCTTATTCTTATTTATTTATTTATTTTTATTTGTGTAGGCTCAAGTTTTCCTATTTTATTGAAAGGGTAATAATTCATTTGTTACTATTTTGATATTTAGATCAATGCCTGATTTGACCACTAGGAAACAGTTCAAGGTGATTTCTGTGTCCTTTTGACATGTCCCCATCATTCTTTGAGCACTTCCTTGCATTTTGGCACAAGATATTCTGGACTCATCTTATACTTTCCCTATAGTAGTCCTGAAATCAGCCATTTATCCAAGGATCCCTGATTCCCTTTTTAGCAAAAAACCTCATTTAGAAACCAAAATCTGAGTATAAGGCATGTACATGTATGTGTGTACATTAAAAGTATGTGTGTGCATGTGTGTATGCGCAAATATAGACATATATATCCATGAATGCACACAGATATTCTTTTTGAAGCCAACATCACACAGTTCTTGCCAGTTTTCTCCTTTTTTGTATTTGTAACTCTGTCTGACTCCCCAAGCTGAGCTTCCTCCCCTCAACATGAGGATGCCCTCCTAACCTTGCTTGGTCTTCAACTCTTTACACCAAATCAAGCCAGCCCCTCGGAGTGGATGCCCTCTTCACCCTGACAACTCACAGCCATCCCCCCTATGGGGGGATGCCCTCCTCATTCTGTTTGGTCCCTGATACCCTGCTATGATCTACAGTATCTTCCTCCACTCCCCTCATCACCACACAACAGATATCTACCTTGCTGTCCTCCTTTGAATGGCTTTTAAGCTAAATTTATCAAAAAGGGGGGAAAGGGGGATGAATGAAAAGGGGAACACAAGTTGCTCTCATTTTTTAAGAAAATTTTCACTGGGTATAGAATTTTTCTTTCTGCAGTTAAAGATGCCATTCTGGCTGGGCTTGGTGTCTCGCGCCTGTAATCCTAGCACTCTGGGCGGCCAAGGAGGGAGGATTACTTGAGCTCAGGAGTTTGAGACCAACCTGAGCAAAAGCAAGACCCCATCTCTACTAAAAAGAGAAAAGTTAGCCAAGCACAGTGGTGCACACCTGTAGTCCCAGCTACTCAGGAGACTGAGGCAGGAGGATTACTTGAGCCCAGGAGTTTGAGGTTGCAGTGAACTATGCTGATGCCACTGCACTCTACCTGGGGTGACAGAGTGAGACTCTGTACAAAAAAGAAAAAAATTGCCATTCCATTGTCCCATTGTCTCTTGGCTTTCATAGTTGCTATTGACAAGTCAGCCATAACTCATGTTTGCTCCTCTGAATATAATGTGTTTTATTTTTCCTGGCTGCTTTTAACAATTTTTTGTTTTCCTGTTTTTCACAGTATGATTGTGATGTGTCTAGTGTGGTTTTCTTTGTATTTATTCTCTTTAGAGTTCACTAAGTTTTGTGAATCTGTGAATTGATGTCTTTATCTGATTTTGAAAATTCTTGCCCATTATCCCTTCAATATTGTTTGCCAAAATGATGGCATAGAAGCAAGCTGGCTTCACTGCCCCCCAACACAAAGCCAAAAACAAACATAGAGTACTAAAATTTTCACCAGTAACAATCCAGAACTCAAATATAAGGATGAAAGAGTTCCTGGGGCCATAGAGAAGTGAAGAAACTCCAAACAGACATTAAGAGAATTACACTTGCACATCTGTGACACTTCTCCCCCTATTCTTCCCAGCACCAAGCACATCACCAACTCCCCCCATACACACCCACACAAATCAGTGTCTATACTGGAAAAAGTGAGAGTTGAGGTGGTCTACCAGCTCACCCAGCATCTTGGGTACCCTGACAAGAAAGCTGGCCTTGCCTTAATGTACAGGAAGCATCATGACTGCCTGAAGTGAAAAACATCCCTAAGGACAGCCCAAGAAAAATGGTAAAGGTAGGACTACCATCCCCAGCCCTGGAAATTGCTCTGCAACTCATCCAAAAGAAATGCCAAATTGAAGTGGCTATTCAGCAGCACCACACCCTAGGAGGTATATGCCAAAGGTCCCCTGGGAACAAACCCCTAACCAGCCCTCATGCACTGTCAGAATAATCCCTTTGGGACTTCCCCCATTCAAAATAAGCAGTGCTCCAATCATTACTAGAGTTAAGTTAAAACAGGGCTTAAGACACTACCTAGAGCTGAAAAAGAGAAATAACCTACTGGTAAAGATTCTCTAAACATATATACCCAATAAAAAACAAAACAAGCCAGACATAGAAAACTAAAATAACTAATCCTTCAATGTAAAGACATATACATATAGCCAAAAGAAACAACAGGAAGCAAGGAACCATGATCTCCCCAAAAGAACAGAGCAAAAATCCACTGACTAATCCTAATGAGATAGTGATTTGCAAGCTTTCTGACCAAGAATTCAAAATAGCAGTTTTAAGTAAACTCAGTGACCTCCAAGATAACACAGAATAGCAACTTAGAAATTTAATAGAGAAATTTAACAAAGAGTTTAAAATAATAATAAAAACAATCAAACAGAAATCTTGGAACTAAGAAACACATTCGCTGAACTGAAGAACTCATTAGAGGCTCTCAACAGCAGAATGGAGAAAGCATAGGAAAGAATCAGTGATCTTGAAGACTGGCTATTTGAAAATATACTGTCAAAAGAGAAGAAGGAAAAAAGAATTAAAAGGAATGAAAATTCCCTGAAAGATATAAAAATTACCTCAAATTACCAAATATAAGAATTATTAGTATTCAAGAGGGAGCTAAGCAAGAGCAAGAGGTAGAAAGCTTTTTAAAAGAAATTATAACAGAAAACCTTTCAAACTTAAGAAGGGTATAAATATCCAGGTAGAGGAATGTCTGAGAACACCAAACAGACTCAACCCAAATAAGGCTACCCCAAGACATACATTAATCAAGCTCTCAAAAGTCAAGGACAAAGAGATGATCCTAAAAGAAACAGGAGAAAAGAAGCAAATAACATATAAAGGTGCTCCAATTCATCTGGCAACAGACTTCTTAATGGAAGCCAGGCGAGGAAGGAGTAGAACAACATTTTCAAAGTGCTCAAAGAAAAAAACTGCCACCAAAGAATATTGTATCCAGCAAAGTTATCCTTCAAATATGAAGGAGAGATAAAGTCTTTCTCAGGCAAACAAAAGCAGTGATAATTCACTACCATCTGACCTGTCTTACAAGAAATGCTAAAGGGAATTCTTTAATCTGGAAGAAAAAATTACCAACATGCAAAAGTAAACTTTCCAAGGTATAAAACCCACTGGTAAAATGACAAACTCAGAATACTTTATTACTGTAATGATGGTGTGCAATCCACTCTTAACTCTAGTATAAAGCCCAAAAGACAAATCTATCCAAAATAATAATAGCTACAGCTACTTGTTAAGAGGTAATATAAAAATATGTAAATTAAAACAACTAAAAGTCAAAATGGGGGAGAATGCAATTAATGTGTAGAATATTTTTGCATGTATTTTTGCTTTGTTTCTATTCTTGTATTTGTGATCTAAGATGTCATCTTTTTAAAATAACTGTTATACCTATAAGATATTTTCTGTAAGCCCCATGGTAACCACAGTGCAAAAACCTATAAGATATTCACTAAAGATGAAAAGCAACAAATTAAAACATACTACCAGAGAAAATCACGTAACCACAAGGAAGGAACGCAGGAATGTGAAGGAAATGAAGGGAAAGAAAGGAAGAAAGGGAAAGAAGGAAAGGAAGGGAAGGAAGAAAGTAAGGAAGGAGGAAAGAAGGAAGGGAGGACTCTAAAAATAACCAGAAAACAAGCAACAAAAAAGCAGTAGTAAGTTCTTATTTGTCAATAAGAACATCGAAAGTAAATGGTCTCGAATCTCCAACTAAAAGGCATAGGTTGGCTGAATGGATAAAGAAACAAAACCCAACTATATGCTTTCTTCAAGGAATCACCTCATCCATAAAGACACACAGACTGAAAGTGAAGGAATGGAAAAAGATATTCCATGTAACTGGAAATCAAAAGAGTGGAGTAGGTATCCTTATATTAGATAAAATAGACTACAAATCTAAGGTTGTAAAAAAAGACAAAGAAATTCACTATATAATGATAAATGGGTCAATTTAACAAGAGGATATTACAATTATAAGTATCTATGCACCCAACAATGGAAATCCCAAGTATATAAAGCAAACATTAATAGATCTAAGGGAAGAGATAGACTGCAATACTATAACAGCAGAGGACTTTCATACCCCACTCTCAGTAATGGACACATCATTCAAACAGAAAATCAACAAAGTAACACCAGAGTTAAGCTACACCCTAGACCAAAGAGGTCTAACTGACATTTACAGAACATTCACTCAACTGCTGCAGAATAACATTCTTTTCATCAGCACATGGAACATTCTCCAGAATAGAATAGACCATATCTTGATACAAAACAAATCTAATCAAATTCAAAAACAAAAATTGCATCAAGTATATTTTCTATCCAAAATGAAATAAAACTAAAAATAATAACAAGAAAACCTCAAAAAATGTGTAAACACACGGAAATTAAATAACATGCCTTATGAATGACAAATGGGTCAATGAAGAAAGTATGAAGGAAATTTTAAACATTTTGAAATAAATAAAAGTGGAAATATTAACACAACGTATCAAGATCTATGGGATATAGAAAAAGGAATACTACGAGGGAAGTTTATAGCAATAGATGCCTACATCAAAAAAGTAAAAAGACTTCAAATAAAAGCTTAATTATGTACCTCAAGGAACTAGAAAAGTAAGAACCAACAAAACTCAAAATTACAGAAGGAAAAAAATAATAAAAATTTGAGCAGAAATCAATGAAATTAAGACTAAGAAAAAATATAGATGATCAACTAAATGAAAAGTTGGGTTTTTGAAAGAATAAAATCAGCAAACTTTTAGCTAGACTAACCAAAGAGACAGAGAAGACACAAATGAATAAAATCAGAAATCAAAAAAGGAGACATAGCCACTGAGACCAGAGAAATACAAATAGTCACAAGAGGTTATTATGAACAACTACACACCAACAAACTGAAAAACCTAGAAGAAATGGATAAATTCCTGGACACAAAGAACCTACAAAAGTGAACCATGAAGAAATAGAAAAACCTTAACAAACTGATAACAAGTAATGAGATCAAAGCTGTAAAATGAAGTTTTCCATCAAAGAAAAGCCAAGGGATGACTTCACTGCTGAATTCTACCATTTAAAGAAGAATTAATACCAATTCTATCCAAATTCTTCAAAAAATTTGAAGAGGAGGAAATACTTTCAAACTCATTCTACAAAGCCAGCATTACCCCGATACGAAAACCAGGTAAGGACACAACAAAAAAAGAAAGCAATAGGCCAATGCCACTGATGAACATAGATGCAAAATTCCTTAACAAAATACTAGCAAACCAAACTCAGCAACACATTAAAAAAATAAAAATCATTCACCATGTTTAAGTGAGATTCATCCCATGGATGCAAGAATGGTTCAACATATGCAAATCAATAAATGTGATAACACTACATTAACATAACCAAGAAAAAAAAATGATCATTTCAGGCTGGGCGCGGTGGCTCACGCCTGTAATCCTAGCACTCTGGGAGGCCAAGGCAGGTGGATCGCTCAAGCTCAGGAGTTCGAAACCAGCCTGAGCAAGAGCGAGACCCCATCTCTACTATAAATAGAAAGAAAGAAATTAATTGGCCAACTAAAGATATATATAGAAAAAATTAGCTGGGCATGGTGGCGCGTGCCTGTAGTCCCAGCTACTCGGGAGGCTGAGGCAGAAGGATTGCTTGAGCCCAGGAGTTTGAGGTTGCTGT